>OX382328.1:0-184143 GCA_947507615.1 Hemithea aestivaria | reverse complement strand
TCCATAAATATAATAAGAATGGAAATTTCTCCCCATTCATTGTGATCCTTTACTAAGGTGAACTGTGAAAATACGCATATGAACAAAACGACGCGAAAAAGTCGCTTGCGCGATCTAGATCGTAAAACATTTTGTCAATTTTTCCTAGGGAAACGTAAAATAAAATAATAAAATAAATAATAATCATTTATATCGGACACATCGCCCCTAATTTACATCAAAATTTTGAAGTAAAAGTAATAGAATATAAAGTAAATTCAATTCAAAAAAATCAAAAAGCAAAAAGTGCGACAAACTAAAAATACGCCATCTATCGATATGCCTGTAAACGAAAGTAGACCTTTAGTTTAATTTGGGCTAAATTTGTAAATAGTTTGTGTCACTGGTGAGGTGAAACAACACCACCGATTTGAATAAAATTTTCACTAATACGTTGCAGTTTTCTCTACTTGAACCTTAGTGTTGGTTTTAGTCAAATCGGTTTTTAAATAAAAGAGTTATATCAATCTAAAGATTTACTTATCTTATTATATAAAATCGTTCGTACACTTTCGTGCTATCAACGCACAGCCCAAACGGCTGGACGGATCGAGCTGAAATTTGGACAGCGTATTTTTTGGAAAACTTCATCGTGCAATAAGAAGCGATTTTGCGAAATTCCCCCGGGAACGGGAATTATTCCCGAAAAACGTTTGTATGCAAATCCGTAACCGCTGAACCGATTGAGCTGAAATTTCGTGAAATGATTGTTGGGATTGTGATTAGAAACTTTGAATACTTTTTATGTCAGAAATTTACTTTTAAGGGGGGTAAATGGGGGGTCGAAGTTTGTATGGGAAATTTAGAACCGCTGATCCTATTGAGCTAAAATTTGGCACAAAGGTAGTTTGAGTTGTAAAAAATGATATGGGATACTTTTTATTCCAGAAATCAACCTCTAAGGCGGGATAAAGGAGGTCAAAGTTTGAATGAAAAATCAGTAACTAATGACCCCATTAAGCTAAAATTTGGTTTAGATATAGCTTGAGCCTCTAAAAAGGATATGGGACAGTTTTTAACCCTGAAATTGGCCTTAGAGTGGAAGTCAAATTTTGTATAGGAAATCAGTAACCGCTAGCCCTATTTGATATGGATGTATGTAGTTAGACTCCAAAAAGGACATTTATTTATTGATTTTGAATAGTTTTTAACGCTCAAAAACATATTTTATAAAGAACACATACAAAATACAAACTCTTTTCCGATGTGCCACTATTTTACCCATTATGAAACTAGATGGCGCTGTTCGTCGTTAAAACTCGCAAGCGATTTGTTGGACATGAGTACCTTTTTAAACGACTTATGAAACCAAACCCTTTATGCTATTATGTAGTATTATTTATTAGTATTATGTTTAGTTGTGCATGCTGTGGCATCCTATAATTGTAGGATCACACAGACTAAAGACATAATAGCCTTAAGACTTTTAATTGTAATGTGTTTCCTGCGTTGGATGTCCTTAAATAAATAAATTATGCCAAAGGGCGGTCAACAATCCATGTCGTTATTCCTGAATCCTAGAGTTTTACAGACTGCGAGTCAAAAATTTAACACTTAATAATTACTATAAAATTAATGTAACTTTAAAATACCTGATATTAATTATTTTATTACATACCATATACCATATTTGTTGAATAATTTTATAAATAACTAGCTGACCCGGCAAACGTTGTTTTGCCATATAAATAATTAATAGGAATGATTAAAAGTTAATATGAGAGTTACACTGAGATAGCAAAATAATAATTGTTTTATTATAAATATATAATTTTATTATAAATCCGATTCTCACAGATACCGGATAAGCACAAAAAATTTCATCAAAATCGGTCAAGCCGTTTCGGAGGAGTATGGCAACGAAAACTGTGACACGAGAATTTTATATATTAGATATATTATATATATTCACTTTAAAGTTCCATCACATAATCAGAAAAATCATTGTCCTTAATTTTATGTTGAGTTTGTTTAATTGAATTATTATTATTTTATTAACTTTATGTGAGTAAATTCGTTTGCATGCCTTATTTAATAAAAGTCTTCGGAAGTTCTAAAGTTATTTTTTTTGTTGAGGTGGTTTTTAGGGTTCCGTAGCCAAATGGCAAAAACGGAACCCTTATGGATTCGTCATGTCTGTCCGTCCGTCCATCCGTCCATGTGTCACAGCCACTTTTTTCCGAAACTATTAGAACTATACGATTGAAACTTGGTAAGTAGATGTATTCGGTGAACCGCATTAAGTTTTTCACACAAAAATAGAAAAAAAATATTTTTTGGGCTCCCCATAGAACTAAAACTCATTTTATTCATCAAACCCATACGTTTTAGGTATCTACGGATTACGGATAGGTCTTCAATTATTGAGGTTTCTAATATCATTTTTTATTATTTTAAACGGTTTTATTTAGCTCACTCCGTTTGTTTTATTATTTTTTATTCTTGGGTCAAATTTAGTAAAAAAAAATCGCAAATTTGAAATTTCGCCCTCTTCCTGTCAACCGATTCAAATGAAATTTGGTGTACGCCTTTGGTTCTTTCTGGTGACAATATAATTACGTATATTTAAAATTATTTTAAATCCAAGATGGCCGCCGCTACAAAAAAGCGGATTACATTTTTTTTTCCAATCAATATGGGTATCAAATGAAAGGACTTGATAACTAGAATACAGTGCACTATACAAAATAAAAATCAAAGATGGCACTCGCTACAAAATGGCGGATAACCAATTTTATTTAATCTCATCAATATGGGTATCAAATGAATGGGGTTGACATGTTGAATACAGTGTACTAAAAAGCTGAAAAATAAAATCGTGAGGCACGTTAAATATCTAAATTCTAAATCCCTAATATGAACATTTAAACTGAAAATTGTAGAAAATAAAATTGTTCTTTACTTTTTGTGATTTTGTTGTTAATTGGAGACTCTTAAAAGGCCTGGAATAGCTTTTATTACAGAAACCAAGCTTAAAGGGAGAAAGGGGGATCGGTGTTTTTATGGGAAATTAGTACCCGCAGCTCTAATTTTGCAGAAATTCGAAATAGATACAGCTTGAGCCAAAAGAAAGGACATAATTGAGATAGTCCCTTAGTCTTAGTTCCTTAAGTCAACAATGCATATAGGTGAAAGGGCCTTTCACCTTCCCTCACTTTTAAGGTCAGAGTTTTATGGGCATACCTACAGGAACCACGGAATCGATTTGAGTCTCGGGAATGATAGTATGAGGCATGAGGAACCGATTTAGCTTAAATTCCCAATATAGATAGTTAAAAGGAAAACAAATAGTTCCATAAGAATAAGGAATTCTGGAAAAAGGAATCAATAGCCGCTAAATTGATTTAGCTGTAATTTTGTATTAAAATATTTTGAATTCCAGGAAAGTAACACAGGATTGTTTCCTGTGGTAGCGAAAAAAAACTGCATAGAAATACTTGGCTCGATTTTCTTCGCTATCCAGAGCGGGAGGAAATATAACTATGTATACTAATTCAACGCCGCGGGGATGGAAATCAAATCAATTTCGAAATAGCTGCAACAAAATGAAATTTAGAACCGTTGACTCTATCTATTACGCTAAAATTTGATACAACCTTTAGTTTGAGTCATAAAAAATGATACGAGACACTTTTTATCCCAGAAATCAACCTTTAAGGGGAGGAAAGGGGGGGATGCAGTTTGTGTAGGAAATCGGTAGCCGCTTCTTCGTTTTAGCTAAAATTTGGTCAACGTATTCTTAATATAACGTAGGCGACCAATAAGGAGGGATTTTGTGAAATTCCCAGGAGAACGGGAATTATTTCCGAAAAACGTTTGCATGGAAAGTTATTGAATAGTTTTTATGTCAGAAATTAACTATTAGGGAGAATCAGTATTACAGGCAGGAGGAAGGAGAGTCAGAGTTTTAATGGGAATTCAGGAATCACAGAATTGATTTGAGTCGTGAGAAAGATAGTGTGAGAAATTGGTAACCAATAATTATAATTTAACTTAGGTTTAGGTACATTACAGTAGAGATAAGTTTAAGGGTTACCGGGAAAGGACCACAAATAGTTCTAATTCCTGAAAAGAGGCGTGAAAATTTGTGAAGACAATCAACAACCGTTAAACCGAGATAGTTTGACCTCCGGGAAAGGACACAGGACTGGTTCCTGCGATAGCAAAACAAAACTTCATAGATATACCCAGTCCGATATTATTCACTACCCACTGGGTTAAAACTATTTTACGCTCACAAAATCACGGAGATGGAAATACAATCCTAAATGGCAGCACCAAACTTTCGCTTTATTGACTGTCACGCGCAACGAAGTGCGCGCGGGTCAGCTAGTATATTTCCATATAAATGGCAATGACTTCACATAGAATGTATTAAAATTTACAACCATGTGTAAGCAAACTAGGTACCTAAATGAAATATATAATCTTTTGAGGCAATATTGTGCTACAATAACACATACCTAATACTGGTTTGTCCTCCGAGGTCCCACACTTGGAATTTTAAATTTTTGTATGTGACTTGTTCCACATTGAACCCTATCGTAGGGATCGTGGTCACTACTTCACCGACTTGCAATTTGTATAATATTGTAGTCTTCCCGGCGCCGTCTAAACCGAGGATGAGAATCCTCATTTCTCGAGCCCCTAGCAACCCTCTGAAGTAACTAAATAATCCACCTTCGAACCAAAACATCCATTAAGTATTTTCAACACGAATACTAAGCATATATTCATTATTAGTGTGAATGTTAGGGACAACTCACCCATTTTATTTGAGGTTTGCTTTCAGACAGTTTATAACATTGGTTAGTTTACAGATTATGGAATGTTATTGAAATCTAACGACACCGACAGCACCTGTACTGATCTGTGTATTATGTTTATACATTAATAATTAAAATTACAAGTGTTTTAGGAGTTAAACATTTTATCAAATTGCTGGAAGATTATCAAAACCGAAAACCATCTATGATTTTATCGAAATTTGACAATAATTTGACACTTCATGACATTTGACGTGTAAGCTAGCCACAGATTAAACACATTCCAAAGAGTATAAGATCATTCACAGTTATTTTACCTCTGACAGATGTCAAAATTATTTTCTTTATGTTGCATTATTGTCAAAATGTTGCCAGATCGTTACTTTTGTTACGTTTTACGTTACTTTTTCACCCTTTGAGTTACTTTTGTATTCGTGTCTAGATGACTTTTAAGATACTTTTCAAGGTCTTTATTTTAAATTCTTCTTCTTGGTCGTGTTCTTCATTACTGAAGGTCGCGTCCTTGAAAGTTGACCGTTGCCTGCCTCGTGAGTTGTTTCCACTTCGTCCGGTCCTCAGCTTCTCGTATGGCACTTACAACTGGTAGGCCAGTGAGGGCGGTTATTTGATCACACCAGCGACTAGGTGAACGGCCGCGGGGTCTCTTTCCTTCCACCTTGCCCGTCACAATCAGCTTATCCAGGTTATCTGGCTGTCGACGGGCAATGTGACCAAAGTAACTTAGGATCTTCTGGTAACAGATTGTTGAAAGCCTGACTCGTATGCGAAGCTGGTCCAGAATAGATTTATTCGTTCTTTTGGCCGTCCATGGTATGCGGAGCATTCGTCTCCAACACCACATCTCAAATGCATCGATTTTCTTGCGCTCTGATGCCCTAATCGTCCACGACTCTGCCCCATAGAGAAAGATTGAAAAAACTAGAGTTCGGACTAGTCTCGTTTTCGTAACGTTGGAGACCTTTCGACTTTGCCATATACGCGTGAGCTTGGTCATTGCAGCTTTGGCCATTTGTGTCCTCCTCCTGATCTCTCTCTCGCTTCCTCCTTGGTCAGTAAGTAGGGATCCGAGGTAAGTGAACTCGCTGACGACTTCTAGACCCGAGAGATGTCCAGTTCTAGGAAGTTGACCAGTCCTGTCCACTATCATGACCTTAGTTTTGGACTTATTAATGGAGAGGCCAACCAGTCCACTCTCATACTCTACTCGACGAAATAAGTCTGCGAGCTCCTGCTCCGACGACGCGAAAAGCGTGGTATCGTCGGCATATCTCAGGTTGCTGATTTTCATGCCACCGACTGAGATGCCCCCCTCCCAATCCTCTAAGGCTTTCCTCATTATATATTCACCGTAAATGTTGAAAAGACTGGGGGAGAGAATGCACCCCTGTCTCACCCCTTTTTCTGGCTTGAAGGGTCCTGAGATGACGTTGTTTACTCTAACCATAGACTCACCATCCTGGTACAGGTTAGCGATCAGCGATATTAAGTGTTGAGGTACACCTATTTCTTGGAGAATGTTCCACAAACAGTCCCATCGAACACAATCAAACGCCTTCGTGTAGTCAATGAAGCACATAAGTATTGGCGCGTTGAACTCCCGACTTTTCTCGATTATTTGCCTTACATTTACAATTTGTTCTCTAGTGCCTCGACCCTTCACAAAGCCCGCCTGTTCACTAGGGATCTGCCACTGAATATAGGATTGTAGTCTTCCGTTAATTACATAAAGCATGATCTTGCTAGCGTGCGATATTAATGCCACTGTCCTGTAATTACCGCAAGTTCTTGTCGATCCTTTCTTGTGTAGTGGAATAAGCAAGGATTCTTTCCAGTCATTAACCCACCTGCCTGTTTTCCAAACCTGGTTACACAAATCAAGTAGTAACTTAATTCCCCTGTCTCCTAGATGTTTCAACTCCTCAGCGAAAATATTGTCTCTACCGGCTGATTTATTCGTTTTGAGTTTATGCAATGCACTTCTAATTTCGGATTCTATAATTTCCGGCTCCAAACGATGTTCATCTATCGCTCGAGAATATCTATTCTGACTTGCGGGATCGGCGTATAAGTTTTCGCAGTACGATCGCCACCTCTCCGTGACCTCATCTATCTCACTTAACAGCTTGCCCTCATCAGTCTCAATAGCCCATGTCTTCGCCTTGAACTCCCTCGTGATGTTTTTGATTTTCAAAAATAAGTCTCGTGTTTGAAACTTCTGTGCATGATCTTCAATATCCTGACAGATTGAGTTTAAGTAGTCATTATAGTCCTTACGACAAAGAAGTTGAACTCTTGCAGAAACTTCGTTGTAAACTGTAGGCGCAGATTCGACATTGCCCTTGAGTAGTTCCTTTCGCTCTCTAATAGCTTTCCATGTCTCCTCTGTTATCCACTCTTTTTTCGGACAATCAGCAGACTTCCTTTGAGACTCATTACGCGAAGAGATAATTAGGGCTTTTAATCTATTCCAGTTCTCATCAATGTCACCGTGATCCATAGTAATGCTCGCTATTTTAGTATTGAAACATTCCTTAAAAACTGCCAGTTCTCCACGATCGAGCCTCCTTTGCGTCGAAAACGCTGCCCGTTTACATCTCTTTAGTTTAAGGCTGATGTCCGCCACTAAGAGTTTATGATCACTCCCACAATCAGCGCCAGGATAGGTTTTGGCGCTGCTAATGCAAGTTCTCCATCTCTTATCAATAGCAATGTAATCAATTTGATTTCGTGCTCGGTCGCCTGGCATTATCCACGTATACAGTCTCCTCGGGTGTTGCTTAAAACATGTGTTCATTATCGTTAAGGAATTTTCTGTACAAAACTGCAACCACCTTTCACCTCTGTCGTTCCTAATTCCAAGCCCGTATTTGCCAACTATATCCTTAAGGTGATGATCTCTGGACGTATCACCTACTTTAGCATTAAGATCACCGATTACTAAAGTGATGTCTCTCTTGGCTAGATTTCTAATAGTGTCGTCGACTTGGTTGTAGAATAGGGTGGAGCGAAAAAATTTTTTTTATGAAACGGTAATGTAATAGTTAAAATTCGATGCATTTTAGGCTCAAATTAAGTTATGCAAAATATGATTTAATTTGGTTTAGAGTAACTGCCTCCGCAACGTCATTGAAATTATGAAAATAGTTAATTTTAGATCCTATTAAGACGCTATGTTAACGTAAGCTTTTTTAATAAATGGTCCATTGTTTAACGTAGAAACGATAACTGATATTGTTAATTTTCGATAAAAAATCTTAACGTTGTTTTTAGATTCAAATAAATGGTGTGAATGGACATTTAAGTACATACATTTGTCGCGAAAATCACCACTCAAACAAAGGGTCACACTGCTCGCGCGTTGCTTCAGTGCTCTAATGTTCTAAGCTCGTATTAGTCAAACCCGCGATTTTGTATCGCTGCAATTATGCAAAGAACTCGGAGTGCATTGAAATGTTCTATTTTTGGTGATATTTGTGAGATAAAAGGAAATGTTCTACCTACTTACGAAGATGTAATGAAGTACTATGAATGGACGAGACATCAACTGAAATTACAATTAAAAACTGCAAATGAACCAACATTAGCAGAGATAGCAGATACCTACAGTGATATCCCGGATTGAAAATATATGGCAAACTGCATCTATTCCAATAGTGACTATAACAAGAATCATACAGATGTTAAAAGCATATCATTTTAAAATGTAAAAACCTACAAAAATCTATTAAGAGGCTCTCCCCGGAAAATTTACAAAGTTTTCGACAAAGCAGTGAACTTCTTTTCGATATTTCAGCATGCAAATGCAAAGATTTTGCTCGATGTATTTGCCCTAAGATAAAAAGGTACCTAAACAAGAGCAACCTTTTTTAATCGACCAAAGAACGTCGCAAATATTGGTAATCAGCGTCATCGACGTAACTGCTACAAGGAAGTTGCAAAAACTTTTAAAATTAAGCATGAACGAGAAAATCGCCCAACCACATCCTTAAGCACTTCAACGTTAGAGGAATTAGATGTTAGTACATCTTCAACGACATCATCAGCATCAGAAAAACCAGAAAATACTACGATCGAAAGCGGTCCTGAAAAAAAAAGAAAGAAAATGATGTCCGTCGATTTCCCTACGTTATCGATGACCTGTGATAGGTATGGGGTATCAAATAAAGCAGCAGCAGCAGCAATAGCATCATCTGTATTGTTCGACATTGGATCTGAATTGGAGGTTATCGATAGATACAAGCTATTGTAGAGAGAGAAGCAAAAATAGAGAAAAATTAATGAAAAATGCAACTGTCACAGAGCTTTCGTCTTTATACTTCGATGGCAGGAAAGATGTAACTTTGAAGAATGTTAAAAAAGATGGTAAATGGATGGTAAGGGTTGTGATGGTACCAATGTCAATACTGAAAAGTATGGTGGGATCATAAGGCTGATTGAGAAAAGATTACAAAAACCACTTCAGTGGATAATTTGTTTACTGCACGTGAACTAATTTCCTTTTGGACGCCTGTTTCTTAATCTCGACGGATGTACTTCGGGACCTAAATCTTATCCTGGTCCATTAGGGAAAGCTCTAGAAACCTGAGAAATGCTGCCAGTTAAAAAATTACATCCATCGAAGGACAAGTGCTCCCAGAAATGGCTAAAGATATAATTAGTAACAGCGAATCGATATTTTTAAGGTTTCCCCGTCATATTCAAGCGGTTGAAAGAGCTGTGACTATTACAACAGAAGCTTCCGTTTCACAGTGCACAAAAAAAGCAAGATTGGGTGCAATAAAAGCCAAGATAGAATCACGCAATGTAATGCCTAAATTTAAAACTAAAAGAGATTTTAGTGCTAACTAATAATATATATTTTATTTTATTTCTTAATATTTGCACGGGTTTTTATATTGTAGAATTTAAATAAATGTCAAAACTTTAGTTTTTTATTATTTAATACATAATAACCATTATGTTAAGCATAATTTTTCACCTCAAAAGCTCGTTAACTATTTTACAATTTTTTAAAATTTTTGATGTCACTGCGGAGGCAGAAGAAGTCCGTCAAATTAAATGAAAATTTACATATATTTTGACAATAATATAAGGCACCAATCCCGCACTATTAGAACTCCGAATCTAAAAAAAAAAATTTTTCCATACATCCGCGCTCCACCCTATTGTAGAACTCGTCAATATCAGCATCGGTTGACGTTGAGGTGGGCGCATACACTACAATCACATTGAGACGACACGGTTTTGTATTGATCCTCACAGTTAATAAGCGATCACTCACTGGATTATATCCTAGCACAGATTTGTTGATATCGGCCGTAATAGACAAAGCTACACCATTCTTACTTTCGTTTTCTGGGCCTGAAAAGTAAACAGTATGACCATTTGGGGTCACATAAAAACCCGATCCTCTCATATGGGTCTCTGTAATTCCCAATAAATTCAAGTTGTAGTGTGCTTGCTCTTTATCTATGACCTCTCGCTTTCCTGGCTGGAGCATGCCTCGGACATTCCAGGTTCCTATTCTCAACTTCTTGCGAAGTTGTGCTCGATGATCTGATGCTCTGTCCCCAGTAACATTCTGTCCGCACTGCGCCTGGTGAGCCACTGCAGTGTGGCCAGTAACATATTTCACACCGTGTGACCTGGACTCGACACGGCGCCGGGTGGTAGCCGGATCGCATACATTCGCAATCTGTACTTGGTCCACTTTCATAGGATTACTTGGGAAAATAGTGCAGTGGTTTCCCCTTGCCTTCTGCACCGCAGTGATGTTGATTGGGGTGGTCAGCACGCCCTGCTGCCGACGACTGACTTCCGGCGTAAAGTAGTTATAGATATCCGGACCCCCCTCCTCCCGTCTGCTTGTCGACCTATGTTTCCAAAGGGATTGGCTACCACAATCTCAACGATAGGTTACTCGACGTAACAGGGTTCACCGCGGGTAGGTGGGAGTGGAGATTGGAGTGGAGAGGCTAAGTGGTTGTTCTTGTTATGCAACCATGTATTGCGCATCACACATCCTTGAACCCCTACTTATTTTAAATAGAACCTTATAATTAATGAATTTTTTTCCTTGTAATGGTATAGAAAATAATAGTTTATTTATTGATTTAGCAGAGACAAAAAAATAAGGCAATTTTGTATAACTTTATCTGGTTTAGAAAAGGATTTTTTTGTTGATTAGCAATTTCTTATTTAAATAAACTGAAAGATTAGTAATTATCACCGAAATGTTAGAATATGTAAGCGTTTTTCTTTTCAACTGTGTATATTGTGTAAAATTTTCAAAAATGCGTTACTTTTCTTGTTCAAACGTTACTTTTTGTACTTGATAAGGTTACTTGTACTCGTTGTTTTAATAATTATTATTATAATCCCAAGCTTTACCAATGCCCATAATTTGAAGAAAAAGAATTTATCTATAACAATATCAACGATTTTTAAAAAAAGAACAAAACAAACAAAAAAAACAACACAACAAAAGGACAAACACAACACAAAAGGACATCGACAAAGGAAGGACATCGTAATTGTCCGAAACCGTGGTCGAGATATTCTCGACAATTTTAGACGTGAGTTGTGCCGTTTTTGTTTTTAGTTATAACAATATCGGATGGTTAACATAATATGAATAAGTGGTTACTGCGAACTATCAATATGATATAAAATATTAGGTAGGTTCGAAACAGGAAATTCATGTTAGTAGACACATCACTGTAAAATAATACTTACAAGTGAATTAAATAAAAAAAATAAAAAACCCCCGCCCCCAACGCAAAACGTAATTCACCATTTTGAATGGCGGTAATCTTGGATTTTAAATTTTATACAGTGCCCTTTCATTTGATTTCCATATTGAGGGGGTTGTGGAAGAAAAAAGTAATTCGCCATTTTGTAGTTGGTTAAAAATGGGGAAGTCAATACTCACCTGACATGGCAACATTATTTTCAGGCTGTGAATGATCTATAAGGAGTAATTATTATAAATAATGTTGTTTTATAAACAACACACGGCAAGTGAATGTGCCAGTATCAGTATTATCCAGCTGCAAAAAAGGAGGCTAAAATATTCAGTCACTATAATCAGGTTTAATTCATTAACATACTTATCACATTATACATAATAATATTTGTTGTTTTATTCATGCACCTGTTAAAAAACTTGTGGAATATCTTAAGAGCATTGCTATGGAGATTTTATTACATATTTATTTTATAGGTAAAGTACAGATTAAAAATATCTATAATAAACATAGTAGTGATTGCGCCTTTGGGTTGCGCTGTGCGCTGTTAAACGCTTGTACCATTTTATCTTATCTTACTAATATTATAAACATGAAAGTTTGTAAGAATGTCTGGATGATGGATGTATGTTTGTATCTCTTTCAGGCCTAAACGGATGGACCGATTATTTTGAAATTTGGTATAGAGATAGCTTAGACCCTGGAATAACACTTAGGCTGCAGTACCTACAGCGGGTAATACCGCTCGCTGGGCGGGGCTCTCCCTCGTCAGTCGGTCCCGGTCGGTTGAGGATCGTGTCTCCCTACATGCTGCTTTGTCCAAACTATTTTCTTCTATTGAGCCTGATCTTCGGTTGGGTGGAGTGCTTTCGTTGACGGAAATTTCCAGCTGTTGCATGACCTGTCCTGACTCCTGACCATCTTTTAGGACTTCTTGCTCGAGGCCTCCTGCCTAAGCCTCTCCAGACTCACTCCAGACCGTCACCATTTCTGCGCGCAATATGGCCGAAGTACCTACCTATTGCAGCACCCGTTGTAGACATACAGATGACAGTCGATTCTCGTTATCTAATCTTAGTTGTTTAAGAATAGACACGTTAGTACGGAATGCTGTCCATGGAATCCGCAGCATCCTCCGCCAGCACCACATTTCAAGCGCGTCAATTCTGTGTCTGTCTGCGGCCTTCAGGGTCCACGCTTCCAAGCCATAGAAGAAGATGGAAAAGGCTAACGTTCGGACTATGCGAATTTTTGTTCATATCTTTGATATTGCTCTCTTTCCATATCCTACTTGATAGTTGAACCCCAACCCTCCCGGCCCCCGGCTACGCCCATGGTAGCGCATGTTAGCTACTATATTGCAGTGATAGTGAGAGAGTGGTGTCGTATCGATCGCCAACTGTGTCTTAATATGAGCGTATAAAGAGTGGTTGATCAGCGGCATAGATTATAATACAATACTGACATATCAGCGTCAACCAGTGAGGGGTCGGTCGCTCGGCCGCGCCCCTACACTACACATTCATTACCTATACGGCCTACCTATACCTATATCATTTTCTTCTGTCAAACATCTTATGACTTATGGATAATGTACATTATTTATTCGTAGAGATAATGGTATAATTTGTCTATATGAGTCCGTTAATGTCAACAGCTTAAAGCGCTTCCACACTATATCTGATACTGATACGAATCTGTATATGTCGTTTATATTTTGTTTCGTAGCTCTAAAGGTGTAGAGAGAAGTTTGCTATGGTGCATTACGTGTCATCAATTTCTGTCCGTCATCGGATTGAGAAAACAGATCGAAGTAGCCATGGTATAAGTAGTAGGCAGTAGGTTGGTAGTACCTTCCAGTTTGTAAGAAAAGTCCGAGGGGGTTCAAGCCTCAATGTGTGGTAAACCGGATCCCACGGATCCGGATCCGATCTCCGGATTATAATATCAGGCAGCTGATTTCCTCGTCTTATTGTCTTAAAAATACAGTAGCGTCGAGGCGATATTTTGCCACACATTGAGATTTGAACCTTTCGGACTTTTCTTACAAATCGGAAGGTACCGGACCAAAGTCCGGAGTCCGGAGGTTTGTTTCGGTACATAGGGCCATTTTATTTTACTTCAGTAATTTTATAGTGACCTTAAACTCCAATGTGTGGTTGGCTACATAATCTACGAGTACCTCCACAATAATAATTGTATTTTGATTAAGTATTATATAATTATAAGGATAACCTGTTCTGTTGGAGTATAAACTTCAATTATTATTAACACGGGACAACGTGTCCTGTGGTCACAGAAGTAATACAAGCCTGTGGTTAACCACTGACCACAGAATTAGGTATTGTATCTATGTTGTGCCGACATGGCGCCTCCAACTCGCAAGAAACATGAAAACAACATTACTTACACATTATAACATGAATCACGCATCACGAGGCTCCTCCCGACTCCCGCGTAATACAGTTTCAAATATTTCACATGGTTAGTGAATATATTTTAGTCGGTAGGTCAATATTTAGACATCTATCAACACCGCGCGGTATATTTTTAATGCGCGGCGTGATTCATACAGATAAAATATAACGTTATGACGGTCTGACGTTAAACATCGTTTACGTAGACAATGTGTGCCGGAATGCAGATGTTTTGCCAACTATTTTACTGATGCTTTAAACACCATACAAGGAATTTTAGCTGTGCACGCTTTGTTCAGGAATGTGCCAGAATGTGGTGAAGTAAGCAATCTCACATCTCTACTAAATGAATATCATGGCGGGACTCGGGATTATACGCTACGTAGCAGAAGGTGAAGAAAATGTCAACTTGATCCTCCAATCATGTTTTTATTGGAGCTCCGAGTTTAGTAACTAATACCACTTGTAGTTAACGAGTGTCACGTTTATTTCGTACATTATCAATGTGTTGTTTAACCAACGTTGTACCAGTTCTTTAGACTGAATGACGTATGTACGATATTATATAATTCACCTATGTACCTATACGTAGGTGTATGTCTCCACGTATAAGAGCTCCGTAAGATGAATGATTTGAAGCCGGTGGGCGGAGTGAGGAGTGAGGAGTGAGGAGCGGTGCGCTGTCATCAGCTATATTGGTGGAGCATGATGGATGAGCGGCGTCGCCCCGCTGTCTCACGCTCCGACACTCACGGACCGAAATACACCCGTTACCCGCATACACCCATACACCCATACCTCGCGCCATACACTCGCTGGCCTGCCGACTGATGACTGATGACCCTGTGACGTCACGGTACTATGGCTATATATGCTGCTGTCGGTGTCATCATTGCCTAACAATAACAATGTATAAGAGGAAAGAGTGACTGATTGACTGAATGATCTATCAAGGCACAACGCAAATCGTTGAAACAATAGGAATTTGAAATACAAATAGGTTTTATAACGTAGGGTTCCGCTCAGGAAGGTTTTGCCTGCGGGTAAAGCCGCGGGCATAAGCAAGTAACAATATCATAGTTACTAGAAAGAGCAAATGAATTAGAATTTAAAAAAAATATTGGAGGAAATACTATAATAATATAGGTATTATACATATATCCACAGCTCTACCCGTGGCTCTACCAAGGTACAAGCTAAGAAATCCAAGCTATAATAGTCAAATCGTAAGATGCACCTCCATGGTAAAATGCTCTAGTGTAACGTATCAATAGCTGCCAGGGTGTTATTAAAGTTCCAAAGTTCTTAAAGGAATATGCTGATTTAAAACACACGCAAGAGTGGGAAAACAGTCAAGGGCTGAGACTTTCGAAGAAATTCCTAGGTAACAGCTACAAAGGTGCTTCTAAATTCATTCTGAATAATGGAAGAAACAAAGGAAGAGCAATCATTGGTGCCTTAACTGGGCATTATGAAACCAACGACAGGCTGTTCAAAATGAGGCTCACTTCAACAAACGATTGTAGAGCCTGTGGCGAGGGTACAGAAACCATGGAGCATATTTTATGCGAATGCGACGTACTGGCTACGAAACGCATGAGCCTCCTTGGGACAGCGTACACCAAACCGGAGGAGTACAGGTTTCTTTCTCTTAGTGGGATCACCACTCTAATAAACCACTTCTTCGAGGAGTAAGAAACGGTAGGCAAGGGGTGAACACAATAGATCGCAATGGGTCGATGTGTTGCTGACTTTGTCAGCCCCCTATATAAGATAAGATAAAAGTTCCAAAGTTACATACATGCTCGTACTTTACATAAATATACACATATCTACATAATATACATTAGCGCAGTATTTAACAAACGGATATTAATGACCATTCCACCGTGAACTAACATCATTTGCATAGGTTTGTTTGATACAAAAGGCAACGTTACTGCAGCTGGTGTGAGCTCCGGGTCCCCTGATGACCGATGCCGATGGAAACACCCGCGCCCCGAAGTTGTATGACGCGGGCGGTGGCGGACGCGACCTGTTCGGTATAATCCATTACATTCTTGTGGGTAATACCATAACATTTCGTTGGAAGCTGCGGCTGCGGATTTAAACCCGGATTTAGGTACTTCGGCCGGGTCATCGGTGCTCCATTTTATAATCCTTTTACTTCTTATTATATTAGGTTTTATGTAGCATTTAACACTTCCCCATCGTGGTCTCTGCTCCGCGACGGCTCTATTGCGACGTCGTCTTCGCGACTCATCGACGACCTTCGTCTCCAGCTCGAGAGTCCCTGTCGCCAAATGTGCCTTAGGCCTTATATTGCTAGTACAGCATACAAACACAGTATTAATGTACTCGTATATACCACGTATCCTAAATAGTATGTTAAATTAATATTTAATTATTTATTTAGTGTTATATGAAGTACCTATTACCTAAGTACACGATTGATGGTCGACGCGACTCTCTAGTGTCGACAACGTATTTGTTTGCTCTCTCTTATTTTATTCCTAAAGTGCTATATTTTTAAAATTTGAAGTTTGAGTGTTATATCAAAATAATGAGAATTAATCGTAGCATAAAGTTGCGTAATTAGTTATTTGATTCCACAAAAACTGTGAGTACAATCAGTGTTTAAAGTTAATATTTTTGACTAAATAACAACACATCGCTGCGCAAGCGCTGCGTACGTGACCTTGAAGCTCATAACCGGGCGAGTTCTACCCACGTGACCCACGTGACGTATCGGTGTGCCACTGCCGCGCCGCGCTGCCCGCTGCGAGACCGCTTAGCGCCTACTATAATTATTGCCGCTTTGCGCATCTAGCCCCTGCTTATTATCTCATAGTAACTTGACGCTTTTTTTTTTTTTTTTTGCTATGGATGATAGAAATCTTAAATGTGGAGGCTGTCTTGCACTTATAATGAACAACAAGCACCTAATTTGTTCAGTATGCGCACAAGCTTACGACTTGGTTTGCGCTAATATTTCTGAAAAAGTATTTTGCGACCAGATGACAGTTGACCATAAGAAGGCTTGGGAATGTGCACTATGTAAGTGTAAGAAACCAAAGATGGGAAATACGAACACTCCTATTCGAGATTTGATGGATGCCACTATTCACGGGGAGGACTCTTTTGTGCTTACTTCCCATTTAGCTCAATCATCGACCACCGGGAGCTGTGTTAATATGGCTGCTCGTCGTAGACTGATCGACAACAGCGTTATCGGTGATAGCTCTTACGTTGACGATTCAGTATGTCTGGATAGCATACGTTCTATCGTACGGGAGGAGCTGCAGTGCGTAACGGATGAGCGCTTGATGATGCTGATTGATAAAGTAGTTACCGAGCGAGTTGAAGTAGCGGTCTCTAAAGTTGTATTGGATTATGAGGCTCGCCTTTGTAAACTGGAGCAAATAGTACTAAAACTGATGAACTCTACGGCACCAAATAATCCAACGGTGGTCAGTGAGGACGTTGAAGATCATACAGCTCTATTAGTCACTAAAACGCCATTATATGCCGATGTTGCCAACAAGAAGGAAACGGACTCAAAAAAAAAGAAGCTAAAAGTTCAACCCAAGCCTACTACAGTATTGCTGGAAAGCACGTCCTCTGCGCGGGCGAACCAGTCGATTCCACTTGATACAACGGTGATTACGGATTTTAATACTCCAACTCCAACGCATAATATAACGGTGGCACCGGAATCAAATTCGAAAGGACCTAGCAATGAACCTCAAGAAGGTGAATGGGTAGAAGTGAAGAGGAGGCGACGTTCACTCCCTGGAGTTGTGCGCGGATCCGCCGCTCCAGGCGCCATGTCGCTGGAAGCATCTGAGCGATGGAAATATCTTCACCTATACTTCGTCAAATTGGGTACGACAGAAGATCAAGTACGTAGCCATCTAACGGCATTATGTGGTATCGATGTGTGCACTGTCGACAGATTGAAGGCTCGAGGTCATTATGCATCTTTTAAACTTGGTGTCCCATGTAAATTCGAGAATAAAATTATGTTATCTGATAGTTGGCCGGAAGATATATGTGTAAAGCCCTGGAGGCAGAATTTTCGTGTCAACAGAAGGGACACCAAGTAAAGGAGGCAGGCGCTCCTTCGGTAATTATGTTAAAAAGATAGGTATATACTACCAGAATGTAAGAGGCCTCAGAAGCAAAACGACTATGTTCTTGAACAGTGTCCTTTGCTCATGTACATCCGATTTCATAGCTTTGACGGAAACATTTCTAAATAGTTCTGTCCATAATTCTGAGCTGTTCCCGCCAGGCTACATCGTGGTCCGTAAGGATAGAGCAGGTGATGTGGGCTGGGGAGGCGTTCTTCTCGCTGTTAGAGATTGTTTCTCAGTTCGCAGTGTTACGGATGTGGATGGGCTAAGTGACGACAAGGAACTTCTATTTGTTATAGTGACGTGGAAAAATGTAAAATTCCTAGTCGTTGTTGCTTATTTGCCGCCTAGCTATAGTGATAAGCAGTACATAGATGTATTAACTTGTATTGAAAATGCTATTAGTACTTACTCGTTACTTGATTTTGTAATTCTTGGAGATTTCAATCTTAATTCGTGTAGTGCTAATGTAAGAGTGCAATTTGACTGTTTTGTTGCATATTGTAATCTGAAGCAACACAATAATGTAATTAATATGTATGGAGGCATCCTGGACTTGACACTTTCAAATGTAGCGCCTGACCGTATATCTGTGTGTAAGTCATTGGATCCACTTGTGCCAGAAGACACTTACCATCCACCTCTCTCAGTGCTGTTAAATATACCTCGCAGATCGCTCTCGAGCAACGATCAAGTTCCTGCATGTAGTCCTCAGTCATCTACTAATTGGAATTTTAAAAGAGCTGATTTCCATGCATTATACAGCGCTATCGGTGAACTAGATTGGTCCGATGTCCTGACTGACAGTGACGTTAACTCAGTAGTAGAAAAGTTTTATTTTAAATTAAATACGATCATTGCTTGCTTTGTCCCTTCAACTAACACTCTCAATAGCCGTATGCATAAATATAACTATCCAAAATGGTACACATCTGAGATTATACACTATATCAAACAAAAGTTTTTTCATCACAAGAGATATAAGTCTAACGGTCTGGAGTTCAACAAAGAGATGTTTAAATACTATCGAGAAAAAGTCAAAAATCTTATCAATGAAGCTTACGCTCTATATCTCAGGTCAGTAGAATTTGATATCAGTCGCAACCCTAAACGTTTCTGGTCGCATGTAAAAGATAGTCGTAAAGACAGGAGACAGTGCCGTGAATACTTATCCAATAGTAAAGTAATTGTTGGACAGGAAGCGGCTGATGCATTTGCAGAATATTTTGGTACCGTATTTCTAAAAGATGTCCCTCAACTTGATGCAAACGCTGCCGAACGTGCAAGTTATGAACACACTAACGGTTTAGTAAATACATCAACTTATATAAGTATAGGCCAGCTTACAGCTTCCACCATACACATGGCAGTTAGACAGCTCAAGGCGTCTTCTGCTGTAGGGCCTGATCGTATTCCTGGGTTCCTTGTTAAGGACTGTATTAATGCGCTTGTAATACCTCTTTTGCATATCTATAATCTTTCATTAATGACTAGGTCTTACCCTGATGCATGGAAGGTAACTAGAGTCACTCCTGTACCTAAAGATGGTTCTTCGGAAATTACGTGTCACCGACCTATTGCTGTCCTGTCTGTCTTTGCTAAGCTATTTGAAAGTATTATTAATCGGACTTTAACTTCTCAGATTAATAACCTTTTACATGACAGTCAGCATGGGTTCCGCAAATCACGCTCTACAACAACAAACCATGTCGTATTTGTCGATTATGCTACCGCCCAGATGGACGCAGGCAAGCAAATTGACACCGCATATTTCGATCTAAGGAAAGCTTTTGATGTTGTTGACAATGATATACTGCTGACTAAACTTTCATGTTTTGGATTTTCCTCGAATCTATTGCAATTTATTGCTGACTACCTTAGAGACCGTCGACAGTATGTTCAAGTGGGGAAATACTTTTCTAAGGAATATTTTACTAGATCAGGTGTTAGTCAGGGAAGTACGTTGGGCCCAACTCTATTCTTACTTATGATAAATGATCTCCCATTGTGTCTAGAATCAGCTAAATGCCTACTGTTTGCGGATGACATGAAGCTATATCTCAGTGTCAACAGTGCGGCAGATTGTTATAAACTGCAGTCGGACATAAGCTTAGTGGGAGCTTGGGCACAAACTAATAATCTTCAATTCAATGTCTCTAAGTGTAAAGTCATCTCTTACACGAGGTCTCCTGTACCTCACAGGTACCCGTACCATCTTGAGGGTGTTCTGTTGGAACGCGTTCAAAAGATTCGGGATCTCGGTGTGATTATGGACTGTGAGCTCAACTTTCGTGATCACATCACAACAATTTGTAAAAAAGCGAATAAAGCTCTTGGTTTCATAACTCGGACTTCAAAACAATTTCAGGCAAGAAGTGTACCGATAACACTGTATAATGCTTATGTCCGTAGTACACTTGAATTTAATGCAATTATTTGGGATCCGCGCGAGAAGAAGTATAACCTCATGGTTGAGCGAGTGCAGCGCAAGTTTGCCAGATACCTGTATAAGAGAGATTATGGGTACTACCCCTTTCTTTTCCCCTCTCTATTTGTGGCTGGAATGGTAGGGCTTGATACCCTGGAGCTAAGACGTAAGCTTCTGCTGTGTATACACTACTGCATGTTGTTACGCAACGAAGTCGACAACCCTTCGGTGCTAAGCAGCATGCAGTATTATGTTCCGCAGAATTACACTCGTGCAGGTCGGCGCTATCATCGACTGTTTGCAAATGCTGTTACGTTGCATACATGCTATGCCAACAACGCGCCTACCGCGAGAGCAGTAGTAATTTTGAATAATTTTTTGCAGATAGCTCAGGATGCCGACATCCATATTGACACTATTAGTGGTCTATATAAATCTTTAATTATTAATTTGTCTCATACATAATTGTTTTAAGTTTAGGTTAAGTTTAGCATTATGTGTGTTTTGGTGTACACTGTTAGCACATATTGTTTTTAATAAATAAATAAATAAATAAATAAATAAATAAATAAATAAATAAATAAGTACATCCGCGTTGCGAGCGGCGTGCGTCCAGTTTATAGCCGGCGCGTGTGTGACGTCACCGTATAACCCAATATCATTCTTTTGTGTTCGCGCGGAAACTCCAAGATCCATGCGAATTGCGAATGTCCAAATGTTAGATTCAAGTAAAGATAATAACTAACTACGGTTAATAGCTACTTAAATATTATTACAGTATCATTAGGTACTTATGTGCCTATATATAATTGGCTGATCACGGTTTTATGTGATGACAAGAAATTGAAAAATCTAAATATACCTACGTATTAAATACGTGACTGACTGATTGGGTGATCCATCAACCCACAGCCCAAACCGCTGACCCTATTGGGTTGAAATTTAGAATACTTACTACTATACAAAATAGGTTTTATGACTGCAAACAACGTAATACAAATGTACACACATGCGTAAGTTGGGCAATCTCGTGCGTCAAGTGGATCCGTAACATGTCCATATTATTGGTATTGGTATGCGGGCTGTTTTCCGCAATTAGGCCACCTGGCCCATTTTGCGTGCGGGTGGGGTGTTGTGTCACTCGAGCCACCCAAGCTCCCTGACGAATCTCAGCAGGCCTCGCGGGTTGCCGACGATCTCGGAGAGCGACCTCGGGGATCCGAGGTGTTGCGCCCTGTATTGAGCCACTCCTGTGCATTCAAGAATGACATGAGCCGCTGTCTCTTCCTCCTCCAGGCATGCTCTGCAAAGAGGACTGTCAGTAATCCCTAGAGTAAAGAGATGCTTATTGAATGAGCCATGTCCTGTGATGACACTTGTCATCGTCCGTATTTAGGGTTTACTCATACGGAGGAGCGCTCGTGTAAGTCGGCTATTTACCTCAGGTAGGGCTTCCTTTGCCTGTCTGCATTCGGTGTGTTCTCTCCAGTTTATGGAGTGCTGATTACGGGTTCTATCTCTAAGAAGGCTGCGGACCTGGTTGAAAGGGATCGGAAGTATGGGCTCCGGGCCCACAGCATTGGCATCCGATCCCCTTCTTGCCAGTTCGTCCGCCGCGTCGTTACCTCTTGAACCACTGTGTCCTTTAATCCATTGTAGTGTGATATTGTTTGTCAGACTTACTTGTGACAGTAATTGATAACACGTAGTGCCTAGTGCCTGTAGTACCGACATGCTGTCTGATAGTATTCTTTAACATGTCCATAGCGAGTAACCTTTGGTAAATGTAACATCACTCACTACTGTAACAGTGTAGGTATAATAGTTCACCAGTAACCTGTCACCAGTCACCATCCACCTGTCACCGGTGACCATCCACCTGTCACCGGTCACCATCCACCTGTCACCGGTCACCATCCACCTGTCACCGGTCACCAGGTACCTGCCACTATGGCAGCGTCATATAGAGCTCGTTACCGACGTAACCGTGTGACGTCAAGGCTACTGCGAGAAGGTACTATATCACGGAGGATGGTTCCTTGATGTCTGTACTAAGGTTCAATTACCTCCATTATTCATGGAAACTATTCCACTCACCTTGCTAACAATACATAAATATTCATGCAGATATTGGTCGAACCTTTGAAATACCTACATTCTACATAGTGCAGCGGAACTGTGGAAAGACGTGGTGCCGGTGCTACCAGGAATTACCATAAAACAAACAACTATGTACATTGTTACACATAGCTAAGTACATAAGCACCAACGTCATTAGCTATGTGTACCTATAAAGCTTTATTTTATAACACTAATGACATAACTAGAAGTAGGTAACTGTAATTTATCATAGATAACAAAGTTTTAATTTACATTAGTTTTAAATTATTTATACATACAAAACTTATAACAAACAAACACACATACCTACATAAGACATACATATAAAACGCAAATCAAATACTGCGAGCGAGAGAGCGACTAGCGGAATAAGACTTTAATATTTTTTAATAATAAGTATTTTCATCATACATCATAATTACCGTTCGTATCATAATATTACACAAGGGATGTCTAAACATTATAAAGATAATGGTCGTGGTGACACACATCGCACATGAAATGGATGCACGCGGTGGTACAGTCAGACTTCAGAATACTACCGTTTGCTGTTTCACGGTGACAGTACAATAAATGAAATGTAAATATAAAGTCAACGGCAACAAAAATGAAACGAATGTGGAGTGATTGCCTCATGTGGTGTCACGGTGAATGTGGCCACCGACCACTGACCACTGACCACTGACCACCGGCTTGCAGTGGGTATGAGAGGTGAGGTGTGAGCGCAGGTGTCAGCGGTGAGCGGCGAGGACCGGCCGGCGCTGACGGGGGAGGCGCGCCGCTTGCATCACGCGGTGAAAGGCATTCTCGGAACTACACACAGCTGACTGACATCACGACACGCTTTAACTAGACGCATATTACAAGGCATTCCACCCGATATCAGGAAAGGTTATAAGGAAAATGTCGACATTAAACAGGTCTAGCTACTAAGAATTATCTCTTACTAATTAATGATATTGCTATGTGCTTTCCAGCGGTTTTATCCGCTGAAAAGAGCGAGTCAGGAGCAAAGTGCTACGTGCTACGCAATGCTACGTAGCATGCTACGCAACGCTACGCCACTCTCAGCTATGTGCTACGTAATAATGCTATGCTACTTGGTTGCTATGTGCAAAGAATGTAACATAATATTGTTATTTATTGTACTCATTTATTTCGGACAACATAAAAATCTTAAAAGGTAAAAACTTAAAAACTAAATACTTAAAAACTAATACTTAACTACAAAACTTAATCTAATAAACAGGTGGAGGAGGGAAAGGTGGCAAGAATGCTGGCGGCATTGCCCCGCTGAATACATATATATAATACATTATTTATTTAATTTACTTATCGTAATATTTTCTTCATATAAACTATTTTTAGAGTTGACTACACTTATCATCACAAAATGTAATAAATATCTAACGTAACACGTATATCTTTTTATGAAATGTGATCTCATACTAAAATGAAATGGAAAGATAGGTGACGATATAAATAGGCACATATATAGATTGACTTTATTATAGTAGGTCTACTATATTAGTTACATTTGCACATTAGTAACACATTTATAAGTTCTGAGGAAATGTACCCATATAGAATGCTATTTTAATAAGTAGATAATTATACCTCTATAATAAAGTTCCTTATATAATTATTAATTAGTGTAACGGAAACCACAATGTGAGGACGACACCGCCATACCCTAATCTGGAGGTATGCTGCGAGTAGGTATGTATAGAATTATATGGAGTGGAATATTGTACAGGATGCTCTCGATCATTGAAGCCTCGCTGTATAGAAATATATCCTCGGTTACTGAAACACGAGGGCAAAGCCTCTCGGGCTGCTCTAAGGTGTAGCTCATCCGAGTAGATGTAGCATGTCATGTAGGTCAGTTCTAAGCATCAGAGAGAGAATATCATTGTTACATTATAGAACAGTGATTGCGGAGACATATGTGTGGCCACGTGATCTACCGTTTCACAGAAGCGATAGGAAGCGGCCGCGGTGGCGGTGGCGGCGGTCATTGCCAACAGTCGCCGGCGTCGACGGTAGGTGCTCACCGTCACGTAATCGCTTCCAACAAACGACTGCATAAACTTAACCTCGAGCCTCGAGCGCGACCTTTGCATACTTTATGACATGCTTTATCGGAACTGTGACGTCACACCAACAGGAAAATAATGTACAATTAGCGGGGGACTTTCCTCTGGGAAATTGTGCGTCCTGTCGAGCAGGATGTGGCAGGGAGGGACCCCCGGCCTCCGTGTCTCCCTGTCCGCGCGACCCTCTGCCTGCAGATCAGCAGTGTAGATACCGCATGACACTAAACCCACAGCCAAAACTGAGAGCTCAACCGCGATTTGAAACTAGAACCTTTGCACAGAAGTAAATCATGGACTCAGAAAAGCTGTTTCGAAAATTCCTCTTCCGGTGAAAAAGGCTATTATCGTGAAGAATTGTTAAGTAGAGGTAAAACATTTCTTATCCTGGCATAAATACACCCATATAGCCAGTGTTCTATTTCCTCGTCTGCAGCGGATATCTACACGTGGGGTTCCCTCGTTATAGCTAATGTTGTTACACGCCAATATCCGCAGAGATAACGGTTACCTACTATGAGTGTACCTACAGCCTATACGAGTACATACAGCAGCTAACCACTAATGGGTATTTATCACAATGTTACTACATCGTTAGTAAACAAATAAGGAATGTATTTATATATGTAAAAGGAAATAAAAACTAGGAATAGGCGTTTCAAAACCGTGGTCCGTATTATTTGCGGTGAAACGCGTAGAGACCCGATTAACAAAGCACAAACCGCTGAACAGATTCGATTGAAATTTGAAACACAGGTAGGTTTTATGATGTAGACTTCCACTAAGAAAGGCTTTCGCCGCGCGAGCACAGCCGCGAGTGTAAGCGAGTTAGGTAAAAGTATAGGTAACGTGATGGTCAACAAGATGAAAGTGCGCCGCGCTTCGTGGGAGAGTAGATAGTATTGAGGTGACTCCATGATGAAACTCCGCCGTCTGCTTGCACGCACGGTAGGTACCTACTAGTTCATTAATATGTAGGCTACGGCCATACATCATACAAGAGGCCAAACTGTGCTTGTTGACTGAGTGATGTGGTGCGATGTGGACAGAACGGTCACCACCTCGTAAAACATGAGCAATTTGTGTAACCGTGTTCGTCAGGTGTGAAATATCACTCGTCACGCGTTTACCTAACTACCTACTGTTCAATTTTTAATTGCAGCTGTCAGCTGAACAAAATGTTCGGACGTGTATAGGAACGGCGTGCAGTTTGCGAGCGGTCGTGCTCCACCTACGTTAGGTAGGGGAGACCGGGGACAAACGTAACGGCGGGTAGAAAGTAACAAACGCCCTGTAGGTATATCCAATCACCAAAACATCGCGTTACTGCCGTCATGTGATACTCGGGTACACCCTCCTCCCTTGCAAACAATTGCTGTGCACGCCACGCGCTGTTCATTCGTACGAGAGGACAATATGTGAATTTACTACTCCAAAGTAAGTTTTTTGACATTTACGTATTTTATGTTTACGTATAGTTAAAATAATGATTTTAAAATGAATATTTGCATATAGTTTCTTGATAAAATTGATCGTTGGGTGTTTTAATCCGTTTTTGTCTAGCACGTTTCGTTTTAAGGTTATATTTCATATTTTAACAAAAATGAGGTAGGGTACAAAAGTAACAAAGCCCTATGGGTACACAAGTAACATGTTACTTTTGTGCCCGTTTGGATTTATTAACTCAAATTATTTTTGAATATCGTTACTTCTACAGAATGCCGCGACAACGCATAAGAACCAACCACCACACGAGGGACTACTGACATGGAAGTGTATCGAAAAGCTGCGAAAGAAATAAAAACAAGAAGAAAGTTTTACCACTTGACAATGGTCACAGGACAAGAAAAAAACGAAAGGAAAGGGAAAACGAAAATAAAAACAAAGTAGACAGACGAAGAGAAGTAAAATAAGTCATACGACGAGGATTGCTTCTGTCTCGTTTGCTTAGAAAGTTTTGGCAATAGTGGACTAAATGAGCAATGGATAAAAAAAGTCACATGCTAAATACGTCAATGACGAGAGAAATTATGTGTCATAATAATTATGGGTAATTTTGTATAAGAGACTGAAATTGCATAGTCCTATTATCCCGGATTATTAAAAGATCAACTAAAGTACAAGTAAAAAGTAAAGTAGTAGTAGTAGTCACCGTCATAGCCCAGCGGATTAGCAAGCTGAAGTGACAATGGGCAGGCCACATAGCGTGCAGAGCAGATGGCCAATGGGGTCGAAAAGTTCTAGAGTGGAGGCCACGGACAAGCAAACGAAGCGTAGGACGTCCACCCACAAGGTGGACAGACGACTTTATAAAGATCGCCGGAAGACGCTGGATGCAGGTTGCTTCCAACCGGTACATATGGAAGTCCAAAAGGGAGGCCTATGTTCAGCAGTAGACGTCCTATGGCTGAGATGATGATGATTAAAAGATCTCATTAGATACATTATAAAATAAAAATAATTAGAACGAGACTTTAATAATGTTGGTTTGTTTTGTTAAACGTAAGTGTTGTGCATTTGTAATACAAATGTTAACTTTTTGCTATTAATGTAGTCCCTAATAAATATTTTTTATTTATTATGTTTTTTATTAATTAAATTAGAGGCCCACTATGTCCTGTTACTTTCGACCCACGTAGTGTTACTACCGACCTGCCAACGTGGGCGAAAGTAACAAGAGACGATTTTTTTTCAAGTCCCTAAATTTCATTTAAAAAATTCAATATTAAGTTAAATTAAGTTGATAATGTAAAGAGCATGAAGCAAATTTACATATATTTATATTAATTATGTTATAAGTATAACACCTAGCTAGAAACAATGGTCAATGTACAAAATGTTACTTTTGTACCCGGTCTCCCCTACTCGCGTGTAAATATCAATTATCGTAATGAGTGTCAAACGTTCAGGCATCTGGAACCTTGCCTACACCAGTAGACAGTAGATACATAATTTAAGGTTAACACTAAATCGTGAGGTTTCTGCTTACATAGCATCAGAGTTAAGAGTACAGGTCACTCTGGCATATTGTGGTTAGTAATGAATAGCTTTCTTATAACTATGTTCCGGCCATAATTATTAATTATATTACAGGTATTAGTATATTACTACGAGATATAAATTTTAGTAGATTGCCTCAAATATCAAAGGTTTTTAATTTATGGGTATTATGAGTGGTAACGAAATTCACGAAAGTGAATTACTTATAATACCCATAGAGAAATAATACCTAACATTGAAAATTAAGTATAATACGAACTCTTTACCTAATCATAATAATGTAAAAAATGAATGACATTGGATAAATTTTGGGAAAATATACTCGTATTATGTATGTGTCTAACTTTAAATAAAATTCTACCAAAGAATCCGCTTTGTCATGCTGAGAATAAATAAATTTTATATAGGTACTACCCATTATGAATATTTAATAAATATTTTCATTGATACTATATAAAGTTAAGTATATAATAGGTACGTATATTTGTAGATCTATCCGGTCTATCCGACCTGAAATTGTCCAGTCATTCCAATGTAGAGCTAGTAAGTATAAAAATTTCCGAATTCCCTAAATTCCATTTCAGGGCCTGAGCTATTTTCTCCAGGCACTATTCCAGTTCGTTCGTATATTGTCTTATATAATGTAGTATATATTATATCCTCATATCAGACGTGATATCACTAGTAACGCCCCGCGGTGTTACCCGCGCCGCGGTATTTTTACCACACTCTCCTCGAGGCTACGCTGAGGACCGTGAGTGCAAGAGTGAGGACGGTACGCTCGTGTCTCCTCGTCTTCACATTTTCATTCGCCAAGCCTCGTGGTGAGACTCTGGAGCGGCCATCTATCTATCTATTTATCTTTAACGGGGGCTGGCAAATGAACCAGCAACACGTCGACCCATTGGGATCTATTGTGTTTTCCTCTACCTTATCGTTCCCTACTCATGGAAGAAATGGGTTATTAAGGCGGTGGTCCCACTTAGAGGAAGAAACTTATACAACATATACTTGTTTGGGAAATGCAATCCCAAGGAGCCTCATGCGTGGCTGGAGCGGGCATAAGACATACAGTATGAATATGCATGACTAGAGATTTCATAAGACATAGTAAGATTGCTTCTGTTTAGTTTGAAGGTAAATGTAATATGTGTCATTGACCCGCCCCCGGAGCTTATCTGATGTTCTGATGAGCGGCAGCGGTGGCGATGATAAGTGTCCAATAATAGGCGGCCCTATCTGGCCTGACCGCGGTATCGCGAGCGTGCGGCTCCGAGTGAAGCGATAGCTGCGACACGTCCCGACATGAGCCGACACATGTATGTACGTGTGTACGTATGTATGTACCTATACCTACACATTTGGAATGTTTCGAGCACGTGCTTCTTGCATCACTATCATTTATAATGGGTTAGGTTAAGAGCCAAGTTGTAGAGAGCGACTCTATCTTGCAGGAGGTTGTGAAGCAGATCATTAGTTATCCGAATTTTGAATTCAAAGAAGATCATGGTCAGGCAAGTATTGCGTAATATTGGATACTGATGCGATGACCTGATCCGGATCTTGTGCAGATTACCTGTTTTAAGCTCTAGTAGCCTTTAATAGATCACAATTATTTTTGCTAATTATATTGTACTACTACTACTTGTGTTTTGGTGTTGTTGTACTGTCTTGTTGTCATATTGAACGAAGATCTTTGGCAAGAAATCGAGTGAACGGTGCGCTACATGAACAGTTAGAAAGTCCTCAAAAAGGCACGTTTGGCTGTTCACAGGGAGTGTTAGTGCTCACACTCATATAAATATATATGGTAGTGAATGTTGGGTATGGCAGAAGAAGCATGAAACTAAGATAGATGCTGTGGAGATGAGAAGTCTGAGAGGTATAACTGGAGTGACCTTCATGGATAAAGTGAGGAATAGTATGATAAGGGAACGCTGTGGCTGTGGCGTCTTAGAAGGTCTAGTGACAAAAATAGAGAAAGGAATGCTTAGATGGTTCGGACATGTAGAGAGAATGGATAAAAGGCGATTGACGAAAGAGATGTATCAGACAAGTGTGAATGATTACGCCGTGTTTGGTCGGCCTGAGCGTCCTTTCCTTGACCAAATAAATGTTGCTCTAAGGAAAGCCCAGGTCAAGGGTACCAAGCACAGTTCACCAAATTTGAGGAAGCGAAAGAGGTGTGTTAGGCTTGTACCAAATGGAGGTAAACAGTACCCCATCGGGAACGAGGCGTGGTTATTTTTTTTATGTACCTATATTGTACAATTTTTTTTCATCACTGCTTCAGAATGCGAGAATACTAAGATTTCATGGGAACACGCCACTCGCCACTCTTCACAACGATAAAAAATCACTCAAAAGCAGTATGCGTGCAATATACATTGTTAACTTACTGACAAATAAATATTATCAGTATGTGATATAATAATATAATCTACTATATAAAAATAAGTCGCGTTTTCCTCCCTGACGCTATAACTCCAGAACGCACGAACCGATTTCCACGGTTTTGCATTCATTGGAAAGGTCTCGGGCTCCGCGAGGTTTATAGCAAAGAAAATTCAGGAAAAATTTCAAAAGAAATGAAAAAAAAGTAAAAAAAATAAGTTATTCAATTGGAAAACAACGCGCGTATTGGGCAAGTGTCAACAGCAGGCATTTGTCTTTAAGGTGGTAATGGCCGTGTCGGCGCGGAGGATATTGATAAGTTTTATTGCAACCTTATTTCGAATTAATACTGGCAACGTAGAGTAGCCAATGGCTCTCCTTGGATGAATACAAAAAAAAAGCGTGTTCTTGGGCAAATTTTTATTAAATTTCAACAGCAGGCATTTGTCTTTAAGGTGGTAAGTTGAACTGTGTAAATTATGTGGATCGTGAATTTGAGGTTAAATAGGGATGTTGACACATGTTACGAATTGATATAAACTTATGTTTTTCACATAAAAGACAGTATTTAAAAACCTAAAATCACATTTTAAGGATCTATTTACAAGCCAAAATTAAATAAAATCAATTTTAATTTCAAAAAAAATTACTTATTATTACGCGAATGCGAACGCCAATCAGAGCGCGTGACGTCACACCATTCGCTGGACCTTACGCTTCCTATGAAATGTTCCTGATTTCGACACATTTTAATTATTCATAACATAAAAACCACTGAACCGATTTTGATGCAACTTATACTGTGCCCTTAGTTGGTCCATACTTAAACCAAAAATAAAGTCAATAACTAAAATGTCTCTCTGAAAATATAAGATTCATTTTGGTTATTGAATTTATTTTTGGTTTAAGTATGCTCCAACTAAGGGCACAGCATAAGTTGCATCAAAATCGGTTCAGTGGTTTTTAAGTTATGAATTCCTATGAACATTTCATAGGAAGCGTAAGGACCAGCCAGTGGTATGACGTCACGCGCTGTCAGATGACAGTTCGAAACGTTTTAGGCAGTATTTAAAAAATCATTTTTATTTACGTATTTTTATATTAAAATTTCATATATTTTTGCATAAAAATATGATATACGTTTATGAAATGGGTCTATCTTCTACTATATAAAAATAAGTCGGGTTTTCCTCCCTGATGCTATAACTCCAGAACGCACGAACCGATTTCCACGGTTTTGCATTCGTTGGAAAGGTCTCGGGCTCCGTGAGGTTTATAGCAAAGAAAATTCAGGAATTTTTCAGAAAACCATCTGGTGGCGAAACGGAGTTCGCCGGGTTTGCTAGTATATTATAATTATTACACTTGTTGCATATTGCATAATATGCCTATACGCAAAATTTTATACGAATGAGCTACTTACCCGCGTGCTTTCTGACAGTCACGAGTGGAAATTCCATTCATAAAATGTGTTGCCAGGCAACAGGCGAGACGAGGCCTATAAAGTAACGTTATCGGGACTACGGTGACCTCTCCATATTATAATAATTAATTATTAAGATAATTTGACTCATTAAATCAATAACTCAGTTGTGTAGGTGCCTACTCGTGTATTACAAGCTTTTGTATATAGTGATGTAATGAGCGCGGGCTCTCTATCAGTTTCGCATAATTATTAAATGATCTCGCTTTGAGATTGGTTGGTACCGTTTGGACATGTTTTACGTTTCCAAGAAAATATTTTATGAGAGTAGGTACACATATCGATTACCTCACTCGTGTTATCAGTATTAAAAAAGTTTAGGTTTTGTGTGGTTTACATAATATATTTTCCTTTACGGGAACAATCAATCTATTTATTAGGGTTAGAGCCAGGAATTACTCATATTATGTTCAACAAACATGGAAGTATGTACGTACGTGCAAACGCATACAGTTCGGGGAAATCCTACTATAGCGACTAGCACTTGGGTGAGTTTGTTCACGATATGTCATGAAAAGCCTGAAGTGTAAAGTTTCCAAATAGGAATATATACTTACTGAGTCACTCTGCGCTCGTGGGGTAGTTGCCAGTTGTAGACATTACTCACCTTCGATAATTAGAACATACATACGTATTATAACTAAATTTTAATACAACTCGCTTGGCCTTGACATATTTTTGCGATAGAAAGACATTATATCATCATTAGTGGTGGAAAATCCAACTCCACAAGAAGTTGTAGTGATTATGTTACAAACCTACATAGGTACACATAAATAGTATAATAATGAATCTGTGAGAACATGAGATACTTTTAGATTTAATTTAAGTATAATATATAAGCATATCTGCCGCATGTCGGACGAGCTGTGGGCTAAACGCACCACTGAGTGGACACCCAGCACAGTTAGACGACGCCGCGGTAGGCCCACAAGGAGATGGCGGGATGAGTTAGACTCTTTTTGCAAAAACTGGTCAGAAATAGCCCAAAACCGCAAAAAGTGGAAGGAAGGTAGGGAGGCCTTTGCCCTGCAGTGGGACGACCATGGCTAAAAATAAAAAATTAAATAATAACAGTGGTGTTCACGATGATGTAAGTACCATCTTCTAAAAAAATCTACTTGAAAGGAGAGCAATTTTAAAAATATTATAATAATGTAATCCTACCTGTTTTGACCCTGGAGTAACAAATATTATGCGTGTTCCAGAGTCTGAAAAGTTAGGGCAAAATTTGTACCAAGTCAAACTTCAAATCACAATCAGTTTTTTTTAACAAGCTTTTGTTTAATTTCACCTCTCCGTTGTCTGTCAAATCTTCCAAGTAAAATTTGATCCACTTCCCGGTTTCCGATTGAGTTAAAATTTTACATGTATGTACATATAAATCGGATGACAATGCAATATTATTATGATATGGAGCGGATCTGATGATGGAGGTGGATGGTGGCCATAGGAACTCCGTACTTAAATGACGCAACCCCATCGAGTTTGGGCTCATTTGATTTGTCTTGACAAGTAATTTGGAGCTTTAATAATAAAAGCTTGTTTTTAAAAAGTTTTTTTTAAATTTCACTTGTTCAGATGTAAATCTGGGGGCACGGTAGTGCCCCCGCCAAGTCGAGCGCGAAGCAAGCACTGCCGTACCATCTTTACAGGAACCATTTCGTCGCATTTTCAGGCCCCTATTTGAGAACCTCTGAATAAGACCAGAACACAGAAATTTTCGTATTCCAGTAAGCTATAATTACATACTTAAAATCCAAAATTTCAAGTCTGTAGGTCATTAAGTTCCGAAGTTAAGCGAAAGCAAAGTTTCGCATTTTCGACACTCACTCACTCATGATCATCAAAATAGAACTAGTACTTCCCATAAACTCAGAATGCTGAAATTTTGTACATACTTAGAATTTATTGTATAAGCCATAGGAAAACTAAAAAAACATGCAATTTCGGTCTCGTTTTCGAGAGAATTCATCTGCATAAATAACTTTGTAATCTCATATAAATGTATAGGATTACAAAGTTACATTTGCAGTCAATGGTTTAAATTGTGTAATATCCAACTTATTAATTCAAAATATTATTTAAGGCATAGTATATGTATATGTGAGTGTGTATATGTGTCGTAAATCGTCAGTTATGATCAGGCGATATCTAGCGTGGCCAACTAAAAAAAGAGCCCAACCAAACTATTAGAAGAGATCGACATACCGCCTTTACTACAAGCTTTTATTTACTTTCACCTGTCGGTCTGTCTGTCTGTAATTAAATCTTGCAAGTTTAATTAGGCCCACTTCCCGGTATAATATTATGATGCATTGGACTAAGAGTGAACGCACACGTATCCAGATGGCGCTGACTGTATTTTAAAACGCGCTTACGGTTTGTATTTCTGATAACCTTATAATATAGCGTTTCTACAAAAATAAGTGAAATCCCACCAAAAACATTCTGTAAAAAACTAGCCAAGTCTCGATGGAGCTGCTTGTTTATCTCTAAAAAGTAATGAAATCTAGACAAAGTCGTGCCAAGTATAAGGTTCCTTACTGCGATTTCTTTATTATTATAGTTAATGTTGTGTGACTTGGCCGTTGAAGGGTAGACAAGGGTATTATACCAGGTGCTCCATGACACTATTGCACCAATCTGTCCGCTACCCATTCACGATAGAAAATTTCCACTTGGAAAACGTTGATTGGATAACCAGTCAATTGTAGGCTTGATAAAGCTGCGTATTTCAATAATACTTATGTTTAGGCGATCCAAGTGTCATGGAGCATCTGGTTTTGTACCCTTCAACGGCCAAGTCACACAACATTAACTATAATAATAAAGAAATCGCAGTAAGGAACCTTAAACTTGGCACGACTTTGTCTAGATTTCATTACTTTTTAGAGATAAACAAGCAGCTCCATCGAGACTTGGCTAGTTTTTTACAGAATGTTTTTGGTGGGATTTGTTTTACGGATACGGCGTCTGCAAAGGTCGCAAACGCAGCGGTTGCAGGACGGTAGCTGGAGCCCGCGAGCGTTGCTTGGGCCAGCGCCTTAACCTTCATGGTGCTGCCCCGAGCCCCATGTCATCGTGCGCTTGACCTACTAGTTTTATATGGCATCTTTTTTTTAAAGTGAAAGTAGAAGACGAGCAAGACGCTCTCCTGAAGTTAAGAGATAACGCTGCCCATAATCAGTACAGTGCTATTTAGAATTTCACAATGATGTGAAATTCAAGGAACACTGCACCAACGCTTCTTACTCAAGAGTCATAAGATGTTAAGACTCTTCAGCCCAGTAATGTCACTAGCTACAGTGCCCTCCTACCGGAGCACAGTAATGTTTGCACATCACTCAGGCGGTAAAATAACTGACACTGTTGGGGTACCCACCTGGACGACCTCCTGCAAAGGAAGTCTACCCCCGGTAAATAATCTACTACCTACCTACATCTAATATTATACAATCGATATACTTAGATTTGTTTTTGAGAATGAACAGGCTTGCAGTTTTGTCTCTTTGCGAATTTATTCCTCCTGGAGAAGTTTGAAAATGTTGAACTGTAAGTATGTAAACTTACTATGTGTGGGAGTGAGTCACAATTGGCACAATCGTGATAGCGAGGTTCAAGTGTATATTGTTTCACTAGATGACTAACGGACAGGTGATCCTACTTGTTTCGACATTAGACATTCATAAAACCAGGGTTAATCTGTTAAGTACTGATAGAGATAGACATGATACATCACTAGCATAACAAACCTCATCTGACATAACCCATTGTAGACTCACCATTCAAATTTTATTTAACTGACCTATTCTGTATTCGCAAAAAATATATATTCCATTGTAGTATGTCGCTGGACGCTCTACATATATAGCTCCTCATGCTATTTTATAAAATATCAAACTGAAAACACTCTTAACTTTTCTTTTTTCTTTCTAAAAATTTGTGCTATCATTGTCCAGGGCTTCTCATGAGGAATTTTCATAAAGTTAATTTTATGAACTTATATTTCAAAGTGTAACAAATTGTTCGAACGAAAGAGTGCCCAGCGGCTTAAGGTCATAGAAAAAGCTTCCATACAATATGCAACCAGGTGCACCGATGGGGGTTCCTTGGGAGTTGGGAGGTATCCTCGGGCCTCGGGGAATAGGAATACAGCCGATTCAATGCTGTGATTGTATTGTTAGTGTGTTTTGCGTAGTTTATGATTATATTTTTTAGGATAACATATTAATCGACAAATACAGTTATTTTATACTCGCAATAGATATTTTTATATTTTTATCGTCCCGGTTCATTGCAAGCCTTGTCACACGAGTCGTATACCTATATAATGGTCCACATTCCTCGGGTATTTGTATTTGCCGATCGAAATAACCGACGCATTCCTCCCTTACTAAAATTATACGTTCGTTCGTCATATCTTCAGCAAAACACATAAATAATCATAATTAATTTACGAGGTATTTAGCTCGCTCCAGCAGGACCGAGTAATGGACGAGCGTGCCGAGCATAGCTTTGCTCGCCCACCGGCGCCGGCGCACACTATACTACTCTATTATATATGGCTTATAACAGAATATGACTTAACTAAATACATCGTGTCTATATCGATATACATACTTCTAATTCGGTGCGACGATGAACCGAGCAAATATTTCAATAATTTTACATAATTACTCACCACTCACCGCCCGCTGTCGATACATCATTATGTGCGATGAAGGCCGCGTACTAGCTACTTGTTTACTTCTGGGAAATGAAAGGTGAAAATCGCGCATTACCAACGAGGAAACTGGCGCACGCGCATGCCATCGAGCGGAGCTTGGCGCAAGCTTTTGTTGCAGAAACTATAAAATGCAAACGTTAAGCTTTTACATAATATTGTCATGATTGAAATGAGTGCTAAATTTGAATAAGTATATTGAAAAGATGATATTATCGTAGTCGCAGAGTGCAAGTGCCTTGCAGCGGCAGCGGCAATGAATCATAGAGCTATCACGTCTCGGCCGCCGACTGATAACAAGGGAATACCTGCTCCTATCTCCGCTGCGTGACCACTCGCATCACCTGCAACATGTGCAACATGTACCTACATATGTAGGGGTGGCCAACCAAACGGTGTACGTAGGTAGTAGGCGCCTACTGCCTACCCAATATGAATTCAATTAATTTTAATATATTTAATCTATAAAATATTCGGTTATTTCCTGTAAGATATGTAGGAGACAGACGTAAGATAATGTAGTAATGTTGGCGAACTGAAACTGCAACATAATATGGGTTGGTTCCTCAACCTAATTATGATTTGACACTCACAAGAAAGGGGTAGAAAACATCTTGACACCCCGTGTAATATATTCAAGTGTTGGCATTTGTAACTCTTACTCGTATATTACAGCAATTAATAAAAACTGTATGATGAGGTTGTGGATCAACATGTATAAGCGTAGATGAAGTCACGATTGATAAGTTGAAAGCTCCCGCCGCGACCGTTCGACAGGTGTTTGTAATCTATCACGCACCACATACACTCAGGCGCGGATCCAGACCATGATTTTGGGGGGGGTCATCGGCTAGAATTTTTTTGGAGACACGTTTAAGCGTAGTCTTGAAAATCTTACATTTTTCAGTACGAACGATGCGCGTTTAGCTTGCTCCGAGTGGCAATGAAACTAAATTATTCTTATTTATAGAGCGCGAGCAGCTCGCTGCGAGCGCCGAGAAAGTTTTGGATTTTTCAGCACGAATGATGTGCGTTTAGCTTGCTTCGAGTGGCAATGAAACTAAATATTCTTATATTTATAGAGCGCGAGCGCCGAGAAAATTTTGAATTTTTCAACACGAATGATGTGCGTTTAGCTTGCTCAAAGTGGCAAGAAACCTAAATATTCTTATTTATAGAGCGCGAGCAGCTGGCTGCGAGCGCCGAGATAATTTTGGATTTATCAGCAAGAATGATGTGCATTTAGCTTGCTCCAAGTGGCAAGGAACCTAAATATTCTTATTTATAGAGCGCGAGCAGCTCGCTGTGAGCGCCGAGAAAGTTTTGGATTTTTCAGCACGAATGATGTGCGTTTAGCTTGCTTCGAGTGGCAATGAAACTAAATATTCTTATATTTATAAAGCACGAGCGCCGAGAAAATTTTGAATTTTTCAGCACGAATGATGTGCGTTTAGCTTGCTCCAAGTGGCAAGGAATCTAAATATTCTTATTTATAGAGCGCGAGCAGCTTGCTGCGAGCGCCGAGAAAATTTTGAATGTTTCAGCACGAATGATGTGCGTTTAGCTTGCTCCGAGTGGCATTGAAACTAAATATTCTTATATTTATAGAGAGAATTTTGAACTTTTTAGCACGAACCTACGACGTAAGAGCCAACTAGAGAAAATTTTGTATTTTTGAGTGCAAAAGATGTACGTTTATTAGCTCGTTCACACAAAATCATAGTCATTTTTATTAGAGCGCAAGCAGTTAGCGTTGAGAAAATTTTAAAACCTGTGTGCTATCCACTGATTTCGCACCAAGCACCAAGAAAAACATAAGTATATAATCCTAACCACGAAAGGTACGTGATCAGTTTGTTATCAGAACGCGAGCGTTAAGAAAATTTTAATATTATTTCTAATAAGAGGGCGAGCAGCTTTCTGCTATCGCAAAGAAAAATAATAATGCCTGACCTGAGTAAAAATGTACGTTTAGCTCACTCCGAGAAGCAAGAAAATAAAATATTTTGACCAATAAAGCCAGAATTTTTTTATAACTCTGACCTCGAAATGAAGCGATTTAGTCGTCGACTACAATCCTAGAAGTTTTGTGAACGCTCATAAATTGTACTGGTAAGTAATTCAAATTATATTAAAGGCGCACAACTTACCTAATCCAAATGAGAAAAAAAAAGCTATTATACATGCGCGAGCAGCTTGCTACAAGCGCAAAGACTTAGCTGCAAAGACGACATAAAGCGCGAACAGCTTGGAGCAGTTAATATAATCCAATTAATCCTAAATATGAAAGATGCTGTGCAGCTTGCTACGAGAACCTACGGATAATTATACGTAGGCGAGGGCCGAAAAAAAATGTAGGTAGCTAGGGTAAAAAAATAATTAAAACACGTAGAGCTTGCTGCTAAGAGAAAATTTCCTAATTCTAACTATGAAAGTAGCGTAAAACCAGTCGATAAGATCGGATTTTTTTCCGACTAGGATTTTGGGGGGGGTCATGACCCCCTTGACCCCCCCCCCCCTGGATCCGCGCCTGCATACACTTTACACATTACACATTACCCACCGTATCATATCTCAGGTTGGATAACAATCGTTCTAATAATATCATGATCTCATCACCGGTTCATTCAATTACCTATTGTTATTATAATTACGATTATAATGACATATTTAGCATTCCTGTATCGATACGTGTATACCGTACACCTACATTTGTGGCTGTGTTCTATTGCACTTCAATTTCACTAGACTGTAATACTTCGCAATGTTTCATCCACTACCACTTTGCTACATCGTAAAAATAAAAATGCATCTAATAATATTCTGTAATAAGATGAAGTTCTAAACCCCGTTTGCACTTTATTCAATTGGTTTTTTAAATTACGAGTCTGTCGAGAATTAACACAATGAAGTAGATAGATAACTAAGTAACCTATTTATTGCAGTAGATGTATTATTATAATATACTTATTACGAGTGGATCGTTACCTGTGCTACCCATGGCATTAAAATGGACAGCAATATTGGCCAGAAAGATGTAATAAAATGTCCTCATGTCCCTATCTGCAGCGAGCACACGTGAGGTGGTGTGAGCATGGCACGACACCACGCCACCACGTTATCGTGCCACTGTTGGTGCCACTGTCGTCCGATCTACACTCTTGAGAAAACTCATGGGCGTAAAAAGTTGAATGGTTAACAGTTATCAAGGGTGTCCAAATATAATTTATACAACGAAGTAAGAAGACGAGCAAGACGCTCTCCTGATGGTAAGAGATATTAACGCTGCCTACATTTAGTACAGTGCTACCCAGGATTTTACAAGGGTAAAATTCTGGGTACACTGCGCCAATGCAAGAAGCATTGGACTTGAGAGTCATAAGATGTTAATTGACTCTTCAGCCCAGTAATTTCACTAGCTACAGTGCCCTTCTACCTGTGCACAGTAATGTTTGCACATCACTGCGAAATAACATACGGTGCCACTGTTGGGGTACCCACACCTAGTCGACCTCCTGCATAGGAAGTCAACAAAGAAATGGAAGTAATGTTAGCTATATAGGGTCAATGTCCTATGGACTACATTCATTTGCAATTATTATATAACATTTACGTGACGTCATTAATAGATTAAAACCGAAATATAGAGCTTATAGAGACTCTAGAACTATTTTTGGTACTTACATCCTGATCTAAAGGCATGCAAGAAAGTATTTATTAGGAACGAATTTGTAAGAACGTCGTTGCAATATTTTATGTTCCATCTGTAGAAATATTGTTCAAAGCATGCCGCTGCTGACTGATAAACTGTAATTAGTGTGACCACGTGTCAAGTGAGGTTCATAGTAGTGGTAAGCTGCAAGGCCACTACAGGTCTCGTGAAGAGCGGCGAACGACGAGCGGTGAGTGACGGGTGGTGAGAGCCGGCCGCACCGTCTCGAGTCTCAAGTCTCACCTCATTCACAGAGCACAATGTTGGCAGAGCTCACCTGCACGTCTCACACTACGTGAGCATTGAGCTCTGTCTACACACGACGCGGCGGTTACAACTAGGTATACCTTCCTACTTCAATATAAAATACAACCTAATGTAGCGATATTTTCGCTTGCCTGACATTTTCCTGCTGAAAGTAGGTACCTTTGCATTATTCCAGCACCGTATTATTATAATATTTTCTCGTACATCTGTCATATTTTCATTTAGGTTCTTTATTAGCTATTCAGGCGTGTGGAAAAGTAAGAAACACACGCTTTAACTCGCTATCTTTTGCCTTTAGGACCATAAAATGTGATATTATAGAGACGCGTGCGCGGGGTGTGAGCGGAACCCACTCGAGCTGCCGGTGTCATTATTTCATAATCTCATTAAGTCAATCATTTATGAGGAGGTATCATATTCACGCAGACGTCATAAATAATAGTGACACTCTTAATGTTGAAAGAAAATAAAAAATGTAAGCATATTGTTAAAACCTGAGTGAAGAGTAAAGGCTTAAAGTGTCGCGAACATTCGACGTCACGGTATTACAACATAGAGCCGTTATTCACGCAATGCGATGAGTCACGGCTGCCGGCTGCCGGCTGTCGGCTGTAGTGTGGCCCGTGGACAGGACAGGGGCGGCGGCGACGTCGGCGCCTCTCCGAGCGAGCGGGGCGCGCCGCTTGTGCCGACTCACCGTGACGTCACACCGAGTCACACGGGCCCGCGACTCGCGACCCACCTCGCCACTCGCCTCGCCTCACCCTTCCTAGAACGTTCGGTGGCTATTCTTCACGACACACCACATATTTCAGCGGAACGATTATAATTAAACCTTATCGAAGCTCAACCGCTAACTGGGCCATTTCCTCGGAAAACTGTTTTCAGTTTCTAAGTAGAGCCTTGACTACGCGCCCTCCGTGTAGGTATACAATATGCCTCATAATAAGGTGTTTACGTTATGGTGCTACATGTGGCTGTGACCGCATTCTCGGCTCTCGGTAATAACCGATGAACTAATCATGTTACTAAATTTATTGGTATAACATAATAATATGAATAATACCTCCGTACTTCGTACTTTATGCAATTGATGTATAAAGAAGGCTCGCATTGGCAACACGAGTGGTGGCAACTGGCAACTGAGAATTAGATTCCCGATTCGCACTTGGGTGTCATCATGTAGGGGCAGGTAGAAATAAACCATAAACTTAAATGGGGGAAAATTTGTATGAGTATGAAAGTTTGTCACTTTCACATAAAACACACAAGTGAGACTGGGGACTGGGCTGAAGTTTGGTAAGAATGTAGCTTACAGAATAACACAAGCTACTTATCAACGGGTGAAACTGCCGGGTGCGGCTAGTGAGAACATAAAATTAAATAGATTGAAAACAACTCATAAAGCAATGGATCGTGCTTTTCAACCTCGCTTTTTCGTCGGTTTAATGTTTATGAAAATTCTCTAAAATAGAGATGATGTAAGTAATATTAGTTATTCTTCCAAATCCTCACAATAAATATGTAGGTACGTTGATGCAGTGTACCCTACTGGGTGTCGAACGAGGGGGGCTTGTCACATCATTATTGTTTAAGGCTTATATCGTTTAGTGAATGACCTATCTTATCTGTAGTAGATACTTGATGTAAAGTATAATGTGGAGTGTGGAGCAGGGCGCGGGCAGCGGGCAGCGGGCAGCGGGCAGGGCGGCGCCGGAGCCCGAGATAGCGGCGCACCACCACCCGCCGTCATCACGCCGGAATGTGACGCGCCGCACATAATATATCACACTATCTGTATTATACGATCCGATTATAACACAAGTTATGCTATCGACCGACTGATTAGATTGCAGAGAGAAACGCCACCACACATGAGCCGGGTGAGCCGCCGGTCGACCGTATTATACAATAGGTACCTACGATAGCCGCATTTCCTACGAAATCTTGCGCAACGCAACGCCAAATTTCCCGCTGCATGAATCAGAACGGACAAAAAAATCATCATCGAGGTGTGAACAGTGAACATCCCGAAAACGTTCCGCGAAGGGACCGGAACGGTACAATGGCTCCAAACGTACGGCGTGACGTAGCGCGTGTATCAGCTGTGCAAACATGCAACGTCAGCGCGGTGACGCGGCGTGACGTCACACCGCGCCGGAGCCGCCCCGGGCCCGCGCCGTCACCACGTGCGCCAGGCCTTATATTGGAGAACACTCACCACTACACACCAGAACACAAGAGATCGTCCGACGGACAACACGAGCCTCGCTCTACCACTGCTCATATAGTGATAACGGTGACCGGTGCGGTGATAGATAACGCGATCGTGATCCGATACCGAGCTCATTCATATCTTTTACAATATTATAATCGTTTATTAAGTGACTGTTTAAAAATGGCCAAATACAACAACATGGTGCACCTGACGGTGTTGACGGTGGTCGCGGCGGCGGTGGCGGCGGCGGCGACGCACCGCCCGCACCCCAAGTTCGCTCCTCCCAGGACGGAGGAGCACAGCGTGCCCCTCTCCAGGATCAAAGGGGAATACAGGAAAGGTGAATATTTAGCTTAGGACACGGATTGCAGTTGAGTGACGACGGTCGTAGTGAAAGTGTTAGCCGTCGTCTGATGCAATAGATGCCTGTCAGCAGTGCCGGTGGCAGTGTATATAATGTTGTTTGTGTGTGTGCAGTGGGGTGCACGGACGCGCTGAGCCGCGAGCGTGCCGACATCATCGAGCGCTCCAAGTGCGGCGAGCCCCGGGAGGTGTTCGTGCATCTCGACCCCAAGTTCGCGCACGAGGAGGTATGTACACACACTCCTTCTTTCTCTCTCTCACTCTCTCTCTCTCTTTCATTCGTTCTTCTTCTACTCTCTTTTGCATTCATTGCACACATATTGCACGATTATATGAAGATTATACGATGTTATTACAATTTTTATTTTCCTCTTTCGTGAGTAAATATAATAAATTGATTGTATAGTTATTACGTCGAAATCAAAGTAATTCGTGTGCAATTAATTAGCAGTTCCGATATAATGATGACCCGATTAAACAATTTGCACCGTTCATTCATATTATCACTCAGTTATAATTTTAATAGATATTGTAACTGTCGGTAATCTTCTGTTTGTTTCACAACATTATGTACTGTGTATGTAACTCTTGTAAAATGAAGAATCATGTTAACTTGTCAGAATGTATGTTGACCTTATTTCGATGTTGTTATATTGAGACGGTGCGCTGGCGCACTGGTGGCTATAATATCATATATCTATCGCGACGAGAGTGAGAGTCTGTCTGTCAGTTGTTTACAGCGGTGTGATGTAGAGAGGTCTCTCGGCTCTCGGCACACAGTAGGTAGGTAGATGTTATCAGAGCTCCCACACGGCGACGGTGCGAGATAACACGAGCCGACCCACTGCCAATGATTCACATGACACTACTCGCATCATACCTACTTGGCGCTCATTCCTCATCTCCATCCATTAATACATAGTGAGCGACACACACTCACGCTTTTAATCATTCTTTTGAAAAAGACAAATTAAAAGATTCACAATAGGGCCAGGACTCAGGACCCCCGTCGAATCTGATAGACTAATTTAATAAAAAAATAAAAGTATGAGAAGTAACGCAATGCAAATCTTAGAGCTCTCGAGTAGGTAGCTAACGGGCGCGTCAGCGAGTCAGCGAGTCTCGCGGCTCCGTAATATCATAATTTGGGTGATTTGAATAATATTATAATCTACATCCGCGTACACGGAGCGGTCAGCGTGAGAAGATCCGCGTGTGGAGCGCATTGTGCGGCGGCGCCACGTCCGCGTGTGCGTGCGCGTGTAGTGTGGCGGCGGCATAATGTGACGTGTGCGTGTGTGTGTGCAGGTGAGCCCGGGAGCCGTGTGGGTGAAGCGCTGCGTGGGGCTGTGCGAGTACGAGGCGGCCGGCGCCTGCGTGCCGCTCGAGACCACCGTGCGGAACGTGCCGGTCAGTATCACTACTCTACCGAGCGGCCTTATCGCCGCACCCGCGCCCTTGACACACTTCCCGCCGTGCTTACTATAACGCAATCTTGTAATTGCATAACGTATTGTCTCTGTACACATGTGTTTCGGTGGCGAGTGTGAGGCGCGCGGCGCGGGCTCGTGACCGCCGCGTCCGCCTGCACTCGCTACAACGGTGTCCTTCCTTACAGATACGGATATACAACGCGAAGACCAACAAGGAGACGTGCGCCGTGTTCCCGGTGGAGGAGCACGTGTCGTGCGGGTGCTGCGCGCTGGGCGCGGCCGGGTGCTCCGCCCCCAGGGTCTACAACCCTCGTAAGTGCTCCTGCCACTGTCCCGACGCGGACGCGAGACGACTCTGCCTCAGAAAGGTTCGTAAGACGATGGATGTCAACACTCACACACACACACCCATACATACATTTACACACTGCACCATGAATGTGTCGCATGCCTCGTGACTCGCACGCGTGTCAATACCGCTTTCTTCGCAACGAGTAACTTCACATACTGTTTTATTGTTGTAATATTTCGGCAACGAGCCGCTCGTGCGGTCTAGATCGTACCATCATTACACACTCGATAAGAACATCCTCAAGTGACTTGTAATTTAGTGCAATGAATCACACACCTGAGCACACCGCTGTAACTAATATAACTAATAACATGTTCCGTGTGACGCGTGACGCGGCACGGGTGCCAGGAGTCCAGGAGGGCGTGTCTCGTGTCCTCCACACTAACATACATAACCACTGTCCCTGCATACATACGGCGCCGGCTGCACGCCGCGCTGCGCTGACATCCACCGTCTTCTGAACCGGAAGCTTTCTTCGGTTCCCTTTGCTTACTTTATTGTCTTGCTTTTCAACTCTTTTTTGGTTTTGCACAATTTTAACAACTGTTTTTTAAAATTACTAATCGTCGTTTATTTCTTTCTGCCTCTGTCGTTTTCATGTTAATATGCAATGTTTGGTTTAACAGCGACCCGTGGCAACACGGGCTGGTGACGTGAGTGTACACGCGGGTGATGTGAGCGAGGTCTGTATTGTTGCAGCGGAACCAGAATATGAGGTGGAATCGGTATAAGTGCACGTGCGAGGCGCGCCGCCGCCTGCACGCGTAGACCGCCTCACCCCTCGCCCTCGAGGGGACGCGCTCCCGGACCCGCCTCCGGAGGGAGCCACGTCTTGTCCTCACACGGACAGAACAGTGTGCACTGTGGCACTGGTGTTGTGAACTGTACCTACGCTGACTGCCGACACGGTGCACACGGGACAGGTGACAGGTGACAAGTGACAAGTGATATTCAACCGGCGACTGAGAACGTGTCTTATTAGATGTAAGGTATGTTGTATGTATACATACGTACGTACGCTGCTGCGTCCGCGACTCCGACCAGTATTATAGCTGTAAGTTATTTATTGTTAGCGTTAGTCAAACTGAATGGGACCAAAGGCGCTGTGACTACTCCTCTACTTTATTCCATGACTTTGGTTTACTCGAGCGGGACTTCGTGTCTCACTGTATTATTGATATTATAATATTATGGACAGAATGTGTTGACATCACTATATACAGTATTATACGTGATCGTGTGCGTGTGCGTGAAAGGTGTGTGTGTGTGTGTGACGAGTGTGTATAAGTATGCCCTATTTTATTGTGTATAATGTAATGTACATGATGTATGTTGTAGCGTAACATTACGCAATTCCTAAATAATTGTGATAGCTAGTGATGAAGTTATTCCAATGTAACCTGACTATGTTCATGATTATACATAGGTAGGTAGGTATATGCTGAGCATTTAATGATGTAACTCTAGTTGAAAGTATTTGCTTCTAGTCAAGCGATGAATTAATGTAAATATTGTCCGTCTATTTGTAAGTCGCTCTCTTTGATGAATTTATGTGAAACGTTGACTTGTGTGTTTGTAATTTATTCCTTTCTTGTACATATAACATTATAAGTATTATGTAACGAAGTGTCCTCACATCGGCCGTCGAACAGTCGCGCTGTGGTCGTGTGCTGCTCTGTGAACTATTTGTATCAATCAACGAATCTCAGTTTCAACTGGCTAAGTATTTATTGTACTCGTGTATTATATTGATTCCTCGACTGTATTTATTTTGTAAGTATTACAACATAAATGTTACCGGAAATTAATAATTTCCACTGTTAAATTGGACTCTGAAAATAAATGTACTTAATTTTTTGCAACTTTTGTATTATTGAATAACCTGCAAAGTGCTATGACATACACTGTTAGGGAGCCACTGTGGCAGCCATCACTCAGCGAGACTAGCGCGCACACCAGACGTCACTCGTCGCCAGCTCAACCTCGCTGTTTGCACACGAGTAGGTCTGTACATCTGTTGCACGTATCACTAGTGACTCCCACATCATGGGAGACAGCTAGCTCCGGGTTTGTTGTCCTACAGGCGTATATTAACATCTACCAGAACCGTACTCGTATACGTATATCGAGTGATGCTCTCTATATGTCAAACTGAAAACACTTTTAAAATGCGTTCAATAATATTATGCAGGCGGATCTTGAGGATTTTTCTATAAATTAATGTTCTTTGAATTTATATTTCATAATTTGTCAAATAATGCGAGCGAGAGAGCCTCACTCGATGTATACGCTCTTGACAAATTATTTTTTTTAATTTGCTTTGGGCGCACCATCAGCCTTACCAGTAAGTTACTTTTGTAACATATTACGTTTCTTTTGAACTATATTTACGTTAGTTGTTAAGATATAAGTTACATTTCGAGGCAATAATGTTTTTTTAATGAATTATACCTATATAGTACTGTAATAGTAAATAATAGTTGAGTTAATTTAGCAGAGTTAATAGAATAAGCCAATTTCTTATAACTTTATTTAGTTAGTAGCAAGATTTTTTCTAAGTATTACTTTTTGGTAACTTTTTTATTAACGATTTCTCACTGTAATAAACTAAAAATGAGGAAATAATCACTAAAACGAATAGGTAGAGTGCTTTTCACGAAAGGAGACCTTTTTGCGGGAAGCTACTATCGCACATTTTAAAAGTTTAAATACCTTTAACTTTTTAACGCCTCATAATTTCTCATATTTAATTTCTAAATCAAAAAGGTATTTATTTTATGTAACAAATAAAAATGATTTAAAATATGAAGTCCAATAATAATAGAATAAAAAATTAGTTCCGCTAAATTCCGTGGGACCTCTTTCGTGAAAAGGACTCTAAGTAAGCGTACCTACGTAAATTAAAATTGAATACTGGTTATTTTTGAAGATAGTGCACTGGCAACACTGTGCGCATCCATGGTGAGAATAATTTAAAAAATTTAAAAAAAAATAGCACTCCGGGAGTGCCGGCAGAAGTGAAAACTTCAATATTAACGTTGTGTTTAATTATAAGTATAAAAATACTATCATTTATGAGGTAGAATACAATTTTTATTTATTGCGCTATTGTACACAAATATGACAATTTATATGTTGTTATTTATAATATTATATCGTTATTTATATATTACACATCGAGATATATAAATAGAGGTCACACGCCAAACTGAAGTATTGTCCCATTTGACATCTAAAGTTATCATAGATGAGAAAAAACAAACAGAACGTACTTATGCCATTTTTTTGCCTACTAAATAAAGGGGGAGGCAGCAGTGTTATTCACTTATCCGTGAAAGAACCAAACCGAAAACCAATTTGTCAAATATGTATGAAACGACGTATTATGTTGATACACCTTGACATGTCATGTCACGTCATTTCATACATTTTTGAAAATCTAATCGGTTAAATATTTTTTAATTGTTAGATAAAATAAATAACCTATTTAATTTTGTAACTTATTATAAGAAATTATGAATGGTAAAAATGTTAAAGATAGTTTAACTTTAAAAATTCGCGATAGTAGCGCCCCGAAAAAAGGTCTCCTTTTTGAAAATCACTCTAACGAACCTAATATGATATATGGGTACTAAAACAGGTTTATTATGTTTAAACAAGGTGGTAATCAATTACAGTTTTAATGTAAATGTCTGATCTGTGGAAGTTTAATTTGGAAAAAAAAATGTTTTTTCCATACATTTCAACGAAAAACACCGAAATTGATTTAAAAAAATACGATAAAATAAAATAATGTGTGTAAATGAAAAAATAATCAAATTATATTCAAATCGATGGGGGCACGGCAGTGCCCCCGCCAAGTCGAGCGCGAAGCAAGCACTGCCGTACCATCCTTTACAGGAACCATTTCGCCGCATTTTCAGGCCCCTATTTGAGAACCTCTGGATAAGACCAGAACACAGAAATTTTCGTCATCCAGTAAGCTATAATTACATACTTAAAATCCAAAATTTCAAGTCTGTAGGTCATTAAGATCCGAAGTTAAGCGAAAGCAAAGTTTCGCATTTACGACACTCACTCACTCACTCACTCACTCACTCATGATCATCAAAATAGAACTAGTAGTTCCCATAAACTCAGAGAGCTGAAATTTGGTACATACTTAGAATTTATTGTATAAACCATAGGAAAACTAAAAAAACATGCAATTTCGGTCTCGTTTTCGAGATAATTAATCTGCATAAATAACTTTGTAATCTCATATAAATGTATAGGATTACAAAGTTACATTTGCAGTCAATGGTTAAAATTGTGTAATATCCAACTTATTAATTCAAAATATATTTAAGGCATAGTATATGTATATGTGAGTGTGTATATGTGTCGTAAATCGTCAGTTATGATCAGGCGATATCTAGCATGGCCAACTAAAATAAGAGCCCAACCAAACTATTAGAAGAGGTCGACATACCGCCTTTACTACAAGCTTTTATTTACTTTCACCTGTCGGTCTGTCTGTCTGTATCTTGCAAGTTTAATTAGGCCCACTTCCCGGTATAATATTATGATGCATTGGACTAAGAGTGAACGCACACGTATCTAGATGGCACTGACTGTATTTTAAAACGCGCTTACGGTTTGTATTTCTGATAACCTTATAATATAGCGTTTCTACAAAAATAAGTGAAATCCCACCAAAAAAATTCTGTAAAAAACTAGCCAAGTCTCGATGGAGCTGCTTGTTTATCTCTAAAAAGTAATGAAATCTAGACAAAGTCGTGCCAAGTATAAGGTTCCTTACTGCGATTTCTTTATTATTATAGTTAATGTTGTGTGACTTGGCCGTTGAAGGGTACACAAGGGTATTATACCAGGTGCTCCATGACACTATTGCACCAATCTGTCCGCTACCCATTCACGATAGAAAATTTCCACTTGGAAAACGTTGATTGAATAACCAGTCAATTGTAGGCTTGATAAAGCTGTGTATTTTAATAATACTTATGTTTAGGCGATCCAAGTGTCATGGACCATCTGGTTTTGTACCCTTGTGTACCCTTCAACGGCCAAGTCACACAACATTAACTATAATAATAAAGAAATCGCAGTAAGGAACCTTATACTTGGCACGACTTTGTCTAGATTTCATTACTTTTTAGAGATAAACAAGCAGCTCCATCGAGACTTGGCTAGTTTTTTACAGAATGTTTTTGGTGGGATAATAATATTAAAATAAATGATATTTTTTACATAAGGTTTTACTAACGATTTTACTTTCTCTTAAGCCATCAATAGATAAACTTAAACTAGGCAAGTAAACACACAATGTCACATCTTTATATTTATTCTTTGACAAAACGAGAAAATGTCACAAAATATTAGCTGCTTTGTTTGAATAAAATTGTGAAATGTTTATCTAGTTACTTACCGATGAAAACTTATTACTTTGCACTCGGCGTGTTGCGTGAACAGTTGGTGCAATACCTCAACACATACCCCGGCATATTATTTGTGTTTTTATGGGTTTTTTTTTGTATCAAATGTGAGCAGAGCTAGCTACTGACGCGCTCAAAAGCAGGTTAGCGACTAATTGCAAGCGGTACATTTTGCGGCAAGTATACCGCAAAGCGCAAGAGCGCAGTAGGGATGGGTGATGAGTAGGGCTTGATATTACATTAAATTTTATCTCTCAGAAAAATCAACTTCCATCCATAATTTCGACGACTTCTACACCATCGTTATTATCAGAATCATTATCGCAAATTTTTACAACTGATACAATTGGTTTATGATAACTGAAGTAAGAAACAAACAGTTTTGATTCGAACCTATTTAAGTGTCTAATAAATACCGCATCAATAGTAGTTTTGTATTTCGTTGTGCTAAAATTGCGATCATTTGACATAGTTAAACCAAATTCATTATTTAAAAATTCAATTAATGATTGATTTTTATCGTCTGCAAAATTTATATTGAAATCAAAATTAAAAAATAAAACGGGCGCGCGCTTGTCTAAGCCCCCTGTGCCGCCTAAACAGAGCAGCACACTCAGGCACGGTAGAAAGAGTGGGAGATACTAGTTCCTCTCCCTTCCCCTCGATCTTACGCTTTTTCGATCAGCATCACGTGACCCTGACGCGATTTTTAAAGTTTTTACCCATACAAAAAAAGTGCTCAGCGCCGCTAAAGAAGTTTTCACTTCAAAAAACTTTTAGCATTGAGTTATTTCCTCGCTGAGGGGGGATGAAAAATTATGTGTCACACTCGAGTGCAAAGATTTTTGACCTTGTGCTCTTTTGATTCCCTCGCTAACGCTCAGGATTCTAATTATTAAATCACTCGCTACGCTCGTGATTTAATTTTAGAATCCTTCGCTAGCTCGGTCATACAAACTGAGCACGCGGTAAAAAAGCAACTTTGCACTCTTGTATAACAAAAAACAATTAAATTCTACAACTTGTTTAGACACTCGTATTATAAACCTCAAAACGAATTTAAAATGTTCCACTATGGCATATGACATATGGGTCAGTTATTGTTAATTATTATAATCTCGAACAATATGTCCGCCGTCTGCGCTCGCTGCGTTATCGGATGTGAGCATTTTCCTTGAGAGTTTCTCAGAAAACCTGTGTTCCAAGAACCTGCCATTAAACTCACTAATCACATATGACATTTTATGTAAGGGGCGACAGTGAGATTACATCAAGTTGTTACATGATAACGAGTGCATTAATGGTAAATATTGTAATAGTCTTCCTGAGTAATAGTAGTAAGTAGGTACCTACTCGTGTGTAGTTTACAATAGAAACAAGATCAGTCGTTCCCGACGATCGAACAGTCAGCAGGATGGGAACACGCTCGTAGCGGGTGCTACGGTGGCACGCTACGGCGCGGTGCTACGGCGTAGCGGCCGCCGGAGGAAAGTGGTGGCTACGGCGCAACACGCAACACTTTTACACAATAAAAAATTATATACAAATAAATCAGGTAAAAAAACCCTCGTCCCAAAAAGTACTCATAAATCGAGTTCCCCTCGTGCGACCAACATTTACTGCCTTGGAACTTGGAACACATGACCATGTTATTATTATGTATGTTGCATATTTAAATGATTAATTTTATATTTTAGTACTTTCCCTAATGAGGCATTTACAGATTAAGTGCCTGTAATCACATAATTATGACGGAATAATAACAATTAGAGAGTAGGTATGAGGCGCGCGCTACGTCGCTGGCTCCTGACTCTGCTCCGCCGAGATGAGTTCAATCGACAGTTATATTGTTATACATAAGGCAAGGCGTTGTGATGCTATATATGACCAGGGGAGGGCTCGCCTCGGGGGATCTCACTTTGAACATGCTCGAAAATCAAATATTTATTTATTTTATTTGGAAAATCAACAGCTCTAAGTATAGATTTTAAAGTAAGTATACAAAATGTGCTTAGCTAACAACGATTTCCACTGATATAAACAATCACAATACAATAATAAATCTACTTATATATATATATATATATATATATTTAAAGTAAACAGGATATACAAAACTATGGAAAAGACAAGACTAAGGTGAAAAATTAGTACATTATTAGAAAAACAAAAAAATAACCACAAATATGTATACTAACATTCATTATTTTCTAACTGTACCTTCTTATTACTCTGATCTATAAAACCAGGGCTCACGCAAAGAGTTAGGACATTATTATTACCCTGATGTCCCCGATAATAATATCTCAATGAATGTAGTGTTTCTTTCCTCGTAGATTAATGTAAACAACAGTAAGCCCTTTACGCCCTTTAGCCGCCAGCCATCAGGCAGGAGCAGGAGTGAGCTCTGTCAGTCACTCACGCAGGTCTCAGATGTTTATCAATATATGTATGTACATATCTACCTAGATGGATTTGGAACGGACCATTTGGAAAATCCCACGTTCAAGCGTCATTAGCAATAATTCTAGCATACGAACAACATGCATACATACCTACAGATAATGTCGAGTACGTACCTACCGTCCTGATATCTGCACCGCATGTGGAATTAATTCGAGTGTGATATGACTTTCCAACGATAGAGACCTTTGGAACCGGACTGCTCCTCGTACCTATAAATAGGAATGATACATTATGTACTGACGACACATTTCACTAATATTTCAAACATGCTAATTAAGTAAATTATGTAGATTAATAATAGGTAGGAGTTCAGAAAAAAACCTAAATAATAAAAGTCCCACTTTATGTAGTATCAAAATAAAAGGTAAATAATTTACTTATAGTATTATGGGCAGAGTGCAGAGTGCATTTATTTACATAGCGGATATATGATAATATAACGTAGGCAATATTTATACAAAGGAGCGGTCGCAGCGCACGTGCGCTCACGGATCCAGTCCGCGCGACGGTTGTGAACCTGTACGAGTAGGTGTATACTGTTCGAGTATAATACCTAGTGCCTAGTGCCTAGTGCGTGTTACTGTCATTGTAATAGTTTTTGTGTGAGAGCAGGTAACGCAAGTGCACGGCAGTGTTGGACACCGGAGACGAAGCAACCGGAACTGGTATACCTACCTACATATTATTATGTAGGTACCTACATGTACAATGTACATACATACTGCGGTCAGGTAAACCCGCCGCTGCCGGCCTTCAATGTTTTTGTACCCTTACCTTAACTGAATCACCGCCGCTCTGATATTGCATGCTCTACATCGCGTGTCATCGCGAGAACACTGCTGAGACTGAGCTGACTGAGGAGGACACTGCTTTTAACTCAAACAACTCACATTATGGAAGTTTCAACGAAGTTGTACCTATCTTAGTTGAATGAAAGATACCAAATATAAATAAAAGTCAATTTAACTGTTCAGGAAGCGCAGTTATTAATCTTATCTGACGTTTAGTTAAACATAACATCTAAACTATCATGTTTATAACCATCAGTGAAGGTTTGACCTGGTTTCGAGTTCAGAATGTGTGTCGGAAACTGTGAGCCATAAAGTAGAGATGTACCGGAGCGGTAGCATTCCGCCACCGCGCCGGTGCGGTGCGGTGCGGTGCGGTGCGGTGATGTGTTCTGCAGGGTCGAGTGTTGCGCGGCTTCCGCTTGACACGCGGCCAAGTATGCCGAGCACGCCGCCGGCCGCCGGTGTCGCCACACGCCACTCCAACACTCAGCACTCGTTAACAAGCGTCAAGTTAAGAGCACGCGCGCGCCGACGACGCCATTAAGTTCCACATCAAACCGCCGCCAGTTTACAGCTGTTCAGAAACTGTCGCCATTACACACTCGTGTTGTGATCGCTACTGATTTATACCCCACTCACCACTCACCACTCCTCACGCTTTAGGTGACCAAGCGATCGGAGGGAGTTGTTCTTCTTTTCTTGTAGCAATAGCTATTCTGGGCTATTCATGCTATTTCTTTACATAGGTATATATTATTCGTATTTTTATATTTTTTTAAGGTTCCGTTAACCTTTATTAAACTTGGTGCAAGTTCCACAGGTTTATTGTTAGCCTCAATAGTGGCAGTCACCACTAGATAATTATAATCAAGGTAGTAGCAAGGTAGTGTGCAAGCAGTGGCCCGGTGTTGATAATTGGCACATATAAAAGAATACTAGTACAATAGGTAAGGTGTTCACTGTTGACTCAGTTATTGGCCACCCTACAGTTATTGGCCACTTGAGACAAAATCGTTACAATTAAGATAGGTACCTAATGGTGGTCGCATTCGAATGAAAATGGCAATAACTATAATTTGATTTATTCTTCTTTCGGATTAGTTCAAAATATTTGACCTATAAGACGTAAATTTTTCTTGGTGAATTATTTTTAAAAAGTTGTGTTTAAGGGTAAATCCTGAGATCGGGCGTATTTAAGTGATTTCCGTGGCAGATTTTAAATCAAAGTATTATTGCATTTTACATGTAAAACATCAAATTTCCCATAATTATAAGCACATCAATCAAATAGGCATCATTATAACTTGTTTTGTTCAGAAGATATTTAAATTTAAATTTTTGGTGCCACGGGAATCAATAAAGTGTGGCATGGGAATCAAAATTAAAACTATTTTGTTTGAATTCTATGTTATTATTTAAATATTGACCTCTACATACTAATCATATAAAATAGAAATGATTAAAGACGGTGATCCAAACAGATATACACCAAACATAAAGTATTAAAAAGGTCTATATTGGCTCTCTATATAATAATCATGTAAACTAAATAAAATCAACGTATTGCAGTCTTAAACAATGTAAAAATATTGAATATATAGTCCTAGAATATGAGATTAAGTTCTCAGTCACAGTTACTGACAGGATTCACTCCAGAAGCTGTCATCAGATTGTACATTTATCATTAGTTAGGTTAATCTGGTCTGAAAGTTGCAGTCAGCCCATAGTTTCGTTTTATTTTTCATCATACATCATCTCAGCCATAAGACGTCTACTGCTGAACATAAACCTCCCCTTTAGACCTCCATATTATATAACACCGGTGTTGGAAGCGACCTGCTTCAAGCGTCTTTCAGCGACCTAAATAAGGTCGTCTGCCACACTTGTGGGTAGACGTTCTACGCTGCGTTTGCTTGCCTGTAGTAGCCACTTGAACACTTTTCGACCCATTCGCTCTACGTGCTATGTGGCCTGCCCATTACCACTTCAGCTTCCTGATCCGCGGAGATATGTCAGTTACTTTGGTTCATCTCCTCATTCCTGATTCGATCACGTAGAGAAACCCCGAGTATAGCCCTCTCCATAGCTCGCTGAGCGACTTTTTAATGTGGGGATATAATGGTGCCGCATAAGCCAGAGCGGCTGTCTACTATAGTACAATATAAAAAAATCTGATGTATACAATATAAAAAAAATATCTGAAATAATGAAATATACAAATATAAACTATCTAAATCACTTCCATACCTGCGGCTTTGCTGTAGTTGGGTAAAAAGTGAAAGAATGCGCAAGAAAACTCAGGGGAAAATTGATCACCGTGGTAAAATGCCATGAGAATCAATACCATGGAAATCAAAATTGTATAGTTTTTTGTCAATATTTTTAAATACCATAATTAAAGACCAAAATTAATAAAATATATGATAAACAATACCTTTTTCCTAACTGCACACCCTAGTCAAAAAACCGTAATGGATAAAAAAATATTTTTAAACATGGAAAAGGTAATCAATGATCTAGTGAACCAAAACCACGGTAATCAATTTCTCACCTTCGTAAATCCAGTTTATTACAACGAGAGGAGGAGCCTCTCTTCACTATGTTTAGAGCGCAATCGAAGTTAGCCAATAGCGTGCGTACAAGCTTCTAAGTATTGTGGTTTGTGAAATGTGGGTAGTTATGTCGCGCGCCATGGGAATCACTTTTTGTCCGGGGACAAACCTAAATTTGTTATTTTTTCTAAAACTACGCTGAGTACAGCCTTCGCGTATTTTTTTGATCATATAACACTTCACCCTTTACAGCTTTGATCACAAGAATTAACTAAATTCCTTTTATAAATTAGTGTAAAAAATATATTTCGTTCCGAAAATGTGTAAGGGACAGCCCACGGTAATCAAATTTCAGGGCTTTTACATTTTTTTTTAGATACTTGCAGCTAAATATAACCTGATGTCTATCATGCATTAAGTAGATTGAACCTTAGACTAACAGGAAAAAAATACCTTTGGGTAGAATTTTTATGTTTCGGGTAGTTTATTCCCCCAGACACGTAAAATTTTGACTCTCAGGAATCACCCTTAAATATGATGTTTTTTTTTTAATTTTTTTATTTATTTTGTTCACAAATTGGGTGTAGCCCAGAACAAAATTTACAATAATTAATACCATATTATATAAAGTAAAGGCTCATCCTAAGTACAGTGAACACAGTTAAATTAAGGAGAGCGAAATATAAATCCGTGTGAGTCTGTCCGTCCGCAGCTTTATGGAGAAACTGTGTTTTAGAAAGCTGTAATATTGCACAAATAAGGACAATAGTAAGGGTAAGAGAACGGTACAAAAAAGTAATTTTAAATTAATTTATTTATTTTTATTAAATATTTTTTATGGAGCTGAGAAAATTTTATTTTTCTTAAGCGGCCAATAACTGTAGCTTTCACCCTAGTCGGTGTGACAGCGCAGGTGTGGCGGGTGTCGGCGGGTGTTGACGGGTGTCGACGGGTGTCGGCGGCCAGGTGGAGCGGCGGCAGCAGGCGCGGGTGCCGTGACCCGCGGTCGTGGTGAATGGTGTACGTGAGATTATTTTCGGGTTGCAGCATCACATTTACATTTAGTTCAGTTCACAGTAATAGCCCGCGGCTTGTAAACACGTCGCTGTAATTAGGTTCGGTTGCGGGCGGAGCATTGCGCACGCCCGCGTGGGCTCCTGCAAGCTCGCGCCGCGCCGCCGCGTTGTTTATCCGTTGCTCACATATCTCGCTTGTTTGTTTTCTAACGGCCGATTGGAACAAGATTCACCAGCGCCGCTGACAGACGCCTGTTATTGCGAGCGATCGAGCATCGATCTACCGCCGACGTGCCTGCGGCGATCCATCGACGTACTTTACTGCCGATCGCGTTTTATAAAGAGAACGCGCGCACTAAAATTAGTATTTAATCGGTGGGTAAACATTCGGATCGTCGGTTTAAAAATACGGAGCTATTTTCGCCATGTTCAGAATAGCTCGGCTCGATCGGGTTCATAGATAAACAAAGGCGCACCACGTGGCCCTAAATATAGCGGCACGGAGCGTCGCACTCGTCGCTGCAGCTCGAGGAGCCTCGCGCGGTGCAGCGAGAGACCCGGCCCGGCCCCGGCTAGGCCCGCTCTCTCGTCACATACCTACGAGTACAAGCCCTCAGTTTGCACACGTCGGCCGACCCCTCGCTCCCGATGAATACTTGAGTTCTTACTCATTTCACCAGAAACGAATTCCTTCAGGTTGAGTGTAAATATACTACAATTTATCTCGCCCACGTGCGCCTAATAAGAATTTACCCGACGGTTGTTCTTTGTGAGTTCTTAAAATAATCAAAAATGCAAAATTGTATAGGTCATGAGAAATGAGAACTTTAAACCGACTAAACCAGATATTGAGGCAGTTGTTATTGAGAAGAAAGAATGCGCAGGATGCCACGACATGAGAGTAGGTACCTATATTATGGCTCCACTTCACTATCGCCGGATACAGACGAATGTGTATTCGTCTGTACGCGGATACGATAATGTAGAGGGCATATTCGGCTCTATCCGCCGGGGTTCGTCTATGTCCGCCCGTGTCCGCCTCTGATCCGTGAATTGTCGGTTTTTCGAGCACGGATCAAAAGGAATCGCCGGATGGTTGCGTTGAGGTGCCCATACTATCGCCGATCATTCATTCGCCGTCGGACAGTGAAGCGTTGCACTCGTGTTTAAACAAATAGTGCAAGCTTCTATAACTATCCCCAGCCCCAGTAGCCAAAAATCTTAAAGTGATGGCAAGTCGTATTTTAACTGGTATGGAGTCCCTGAAAATCGTGTCTTGTTTTGATACTAATGGGGATATTTTTCGCACCAAATAGGTAAAATCGCTTGATGACATGCGTATAAAGTTTTCGAATTCTCCAGAAGACTCGCCCAATAACTCAGATGAAATAACTTGTCGCATCAGAAACACACTCCACGTCCATCTATCTGCGACACAGTTCTTTAACTCATGCGGATATCATCGATTCTTCTATGTATACTCTGTAAACCTGTTTTATTGTTCCTAATAAAGATTATTATTTTAAAGGAAAGATTATCTTGTACGGTGGACGATCAACAAAGTGTCACCACCCTCACCCTCACGTTTACCGCCGATAATGTGGATGCTTGCACGATGTACGTGCCGTATATAGACGAACACACGAATAATGAGCATCGGCGCTAGTGTAGTAGCTGCATTAGATTAAGAGTACGATTAGCAGAAGATAACCACCTCGTGGGCACTTATTTCAAGATTTTCAATCATATAGGCATAGGACCTGAAGTACAACATCAAGGCAAAAACTAAATGATGAAAACACTAAATGAAGCATACGAAGCACCCTATTGTAAAGATTTCCCTATATTGTGGTCAAAATGTAAAAAATCATAAGCAATCACATACCTATATTCTTGAATTTTAAGGGTCTGAAATGTAGTAATATTATACCCACTTAAATTTTACGTGGATCTTGATTAAATTAAATACAATTAATGAAGTCATTAATAGTTTGTAGCCGATCATGGAGTTCTAGTTTTGGTCACATCACAATACAGCACATGTAGTTTAACTTCGACTCGAGCTTTATATAACCAAAAAATCGTTTAAACTGCAAAATTCTCTATATATCTTCTTATAACATATTATATATAGTCACTAATACATATAACAAAAAATATTTAGTTGTGTAAATAAAGGCCCAAGAGTCGAATGAGATTTTTCAGAAATAAAACACGAATTTTATGAAGTTAAATTTGCTCTCAAATTATAATATCGGGTATCTACTAGGGAATGCAATCTCGATCCCGCGGGATCCCGATCTCGCTAGATCCCGGCTCATTTTTCGGGATCAATCCCGTGGCATAAAATGACGAGATCCCGGCCGGGATTAAAGGGTAGTAGTGTGGGACGCATCGCTCGCAATTTATGCATCTGTGCAAATGCGCGGGCGGCGGCGCGGTCAGACAGACGGATCGGATCGGATTCAAAACTAAGACGAATTGAAAATAGTAATTTCCAATAAATATCATGTTACATTTTCAGTTAGTAAAGTACTTTACTCGCTTCCTATTTATAACTAAGCTTTTTTCGTCGTTTTTGTTTATTAGTTGAGGTTTTTTTAATTGACGCGAGATCCCGAAAATCCCGAAAATTCCGGGATTGAACATTCTAAGGCGGGATCTCGACTTACCGATCTTGCCTCGGGATTGCATTCCCTAGTATCTACTATATCTAAAACTAGAAAAATAATGATATTTTATTGTTTCAATAGCCGGAAAAAAATGTTAAATTTTCAAAACTTTAACGATCGGTAGAGCCCTGAAAATGATTTTTCAAAATCAAAAAATCCATACATATAATAAGAATGGAAATTTCTCCCCATTCATTGTGATCCTTTACTAAGGTGAACTGTGAAAATACGCATATGAACAAAACGACGCGAAAAAGTCGCTTGCGCGATCTAATTCGTAAAACATTTTGTCAATTTTTCCTAGGGAAACGTAAAATAAAATAATAAAATAAATAATAATCATTTATATCGGACACATCGCCCCTAATTTACATCAAAATTTCGAAGTAAAAGTAATAGAATATAAAGTAAATTCAATTCAAAAAAATCAAAAAGCAAAAAGTGCGACAAACTAAAAATACGCCATCTATCGATGTGGCCATAAACGAAAATTTACCAGAGTAGTTTTATTAGGCTTAATTTGTAAAAAGGTTATTACTTATGTGTGATAAAACGGCACAACCGAATTGTATGCAGTTTTCGCTAAAACGTTGCAAATTTCTCTAATTTTTAAATAGTATTGGTTTTATTTAAATCGGTTTTTAAATAAAAGAGTTATATCAATCTAAAGATTTACTTATAAAATAATAATAAACAATCTTCAATCAACGCTCAGCCCAAACGGCTGGACGGATTGAGCTGAAATTTGGACAGCGTATTCCTTGAAAGATTTCATCGTGCAATAAGAAGCGATTTTTTAAAATTCCCTCAGGAACAGGAATTATTCCCGAAAAACGAATGTATGCAAATCTGTAACTGCTGAACCGATTGAGCTGAAATTTTGTAAAACGATTTTTGGGATTAAAACTAGAAACATCAAATAGTTTTTATGTCAGAAATTTACTTTTAAGGGGGGTAAAGGGGGGTCGAAGTTTGTATGGATAATTTAGAACCGCTGACCCTATTGAGCTGAAATTTGGTACACAGGTAGATTGAGTCCTAAAAAATTGTATGGTATACTTTTTATCCCAAAAATCAACCTCTAAGGCGGGATAAAGGAGGTCAAAGTTTGAATGGGAAATCGGTAACCGCTTCTTTGTTTAAGCTGAAATTTGACCAGCGTGTTCTTTAAGTAACTTAAGCGACCTATAAAAAGGGATTTTTGCAAAATTCCCCCGGGAACGGGAATTATTCCCATAAAACGTTGTATGCAAATCCGTAACCGCTGAACCGATTGAGCTGAAATTTTGTTAAACGATTGTCTGGAGTGTGTTTAGGAACATTGAATAGCTTTTGTGTCAGAAATTAACTTTTAAGGGGGGGTTGAAGGGGGGTCAAAGTTTGTATGGGAAGTTTAAAATCGCTGACGTTTGAAACGAGCTGAAATTTGGTACCGAGGTAGAATGAATCCTAAAAAACGATATGCGAAACTTTTCATCCCAGAAATCAACCTTTAAGGGGGGGGGGGGTGTAAGTTTGTGTAAGAAATCGTTAACCGCTTCTTTGTTTTAGCTGAAATTTAGACAGTGTATTTTTTAGGTAACGTAAGCGACCGGAAAGAAGGGATTTTGTGAAATTCTTACAGGAACAGGAATTATTCCCAAAAAATGTTTGTATGCAAATCCGTCAAAGTTTGTATGGGAAATATAGAACCGCTTATCCTATTGAGCTAAAATTTTGTACAAAGGTAGATTGAATCCTAAAAAATGATATGCGATACTTTTTATCTCAGAAATCAACCTTTAAGGGAGAAAAGGGAGGGGGTGCAAGTTGGTGTAAGAAATCGTTATCCGCTTCTTTGTTTTAGCTGTGACACCGTGTTTTTTTTTATGTGGAGAAGTAAGAAGACGAGCAAGACGCTCTCCTGATGTTAAGAGATAACACTGCCCATAATCAGTACAGTGCTACCCAGAATTTCACAATGATGTGCAATTCTAGGTGCACTGCACCAACGCTTCTTACTCAAGAGTCATAAGATGTTAAGACTCTTTAGCCCAGTAATTTCACTAGCTACAGTCCCCTCCTACTGAAGCACAGTAATGTTTGCACATTACTGCTCAGGCGGTAGAATAACTGGCACTGTTGAGGTACCCACCTAGACTACCTCCTGCAAAGGATGTCTACCCCCGGTGTTCCTTATGTAACTTAGACGACTGATAAAAAGGGATTTTGTGAAATTCTCACAGGAACGAGAATTATTCCCAAAAAACTTTAGTATGCAAATCCCTAACCGATAAGCTGAAATTTTGTAAAATCATGGATCGAGTTTTGTTTAGGAACACTGAATATTTTTTTAGACAGAAATTTACTTTCGAGGGGGTAAAGGGGGGGGGGGGGGGGTGTCAAAGTTTTAGTTAAAATTTGGACAGCGTGTTCTTTATATAACTTTGGTGACCGTTAAAAAGGGATTTTGCGAAATATTCACAGGAACGGGAATTATTCCCAAAAAAAACTTTTGTATGCTAATCCGTAACCACTGAACTGATTGAGCTGAAATTTTGTAAAACGATTGTTTGGAGTGCGTTTCATCATCATCAGCCTATGTTCGTCCACTGCTGGACATAGGCCTCCCCCATGGCACGCCACTCAACTCGGTCCTCCGTCTTTCTCCTCCAACCACTCCCAGCGACCCTCCGGATATCATCACCCCATCTCGCCCAAGGACGCCCTATACTACGTTTGCCGAGACGCGGTCTCCACTCTAGAACACGTCTACCCCATCGGTGTTTGGAGTGTGTTTAGGCACATTGAATAGTTTTTATAAATAAAATTTTCTTTATTTAGGTAACTGAAGACCCAAACACATTATACATTGTTCATTATTTAACTTATTATGTCAGAAATTAACTTTTAAGGGGGTAAAGGGGGGTCAAAGTTTGTATGGGAAAATTAGAACCGCTGACCCTATTGAGCTAAACTTCGGTACAGGGGTAGACTCAGTCCCAATAGATGATTTGGGATACTTTTTATCCCAGGCTTTGAATTTAAGGGCGGGAAAAGGGCGGTGCAAGTTTGTGTAGGAAATCGGTATCAGCTTTTTCGTTTAGCTAAACTTTGAACAACGTATTCTTGATGTAACGTAAGCGACCGATAAGAAGGGATTTTGCGAAACTTCCACGGAAACGGGAATTATTTCCGAAAAACATTTGCATGGAAATCAGTAACCACTGAACCGAAAATAAGCAGATTTTTTGTTAAGCAATAGTTTAAATTCTGTTAATGAATAGTTTTTTATATCAGAAATTAACTTTTAGGGAGAATCAGTATTAAAGGAGGGTCAGACTTTTAATGGGAATTCAGGAACCACGGAATTGATTTGAGTCGCGGGAAGGATAGTGTGAGGAATTAGTAACCAATAATAATTTAGCTTAGGTTCATTACAGTAGAGATAAGTTAAAGAGTTACCGGGAAAGGACCACAAATAGATTTAATTCCTGAAAAGAGGCGTAAAAATTTGTTAAGGCAATAAACAACCTCTAAACCGAGATAGTTTGGGAAACGACTTAGGATTGGTTCCTACGGTAGCGAAACAAAACTGCATAGAAATCCTCAGCCCGATATTCTTCACTACCCACAGCGAGAGCAAATTTTATTTATAGTCATGGTTTAAACAGGGCTATATACTTATTTTACGCTCAAAAAGTCGCGGGGATGGAAAAACTATATTTAGTCTAAATGGTAGCACCAAATCTTCGCTTTTTAATTGACTTTCACGCGCAACGAAGTGCGCGCGGGTCATCTAGTATAATATATATTTTCTTAATCTGCGTAAAATTACGCAATATCCGAGAGGTGTTGCGTTTTCAAAATCCAAAAAATACTTTTTCGGGACAGAGGAAATTGAATCCAATAAATGTTAATGTTGAAAGTAAGTAGGTACTTATTACCGGCTCTGCCAGTGCCGGGTGTGCCTTGACCGAGAATGTTAAGGTTCTGTCCATTCCCGCTCCTCCATCACCAAGTCAGCAGTGCAGCAGTGTCGCTGACTCGTCTTGGTAGGGATGCCTGATGCCTCGTGCACGGGGTACGGGGTCCCACATTATCCTCCCTGTGCCCACTGCCCAGTACTCGCAAGTATCTACGCGTAAACTTTTCCTTGTACCTAATGGTAATAAAAGTTAATTTGGTTTAGCAGAGATAAAATAATAAGGCAACTTCGTATAAGTTTATCTGGTTGAATCAGCGAGTTCAGCGAGCTATTGACCGCGTCTCCAGCTACGTTTTTGGTTCAAACATTCAACATGAACATGAAAACATTCAAAAAAATCTCGGCGATTTTGACTTTTTCTTTGCTCCAACAATATTTTTTGCTTTCCATATAGGGTGGAAAGCACACGTACAACTTACAACAAAACATAAAAATATCAATATCCATCAAAATCGCCGAGATTTTTTTTGGATGTTGTCATACTCATGTTGAATGTTTTTGAGCCAAAACAGGAGCTGGAGACGCGGCTTAAAAAGCCTACTTTTAGATTTACGTAGGTACTACAGGACTATTTGGCCGCGGACAAGTGCCGCTGCCCCTATTAGGTTTCTCCGCTACGCCCACCTTTCGCAAGGTGACGATGCGTAAAGCACAATTTCCTGGATAAATAAAAAGGTACTTACAACCGGAAATTAGGAACAGTAGAATATTAAACAACATGTTTATATTATTATGCTTTATTGCTTCAACTGTATCTATGTACAATATTAGGAGGAACTAAACTTATTCATAAGTACATTAAGTATGTATATGCTTATTGTAGGTACGTACCTACGCATTACTTAGTTGTAGGTATACAGTACTTCACTTGCAGGAGTTACTTGTTACATTTTGTATTATGTTCTATAATAATATTATTTATTCGGGTGAGACGATATGACATGTTAATAAAAGCCAAGGAGATCATTACGAGTACCTACGTATAATATTATTGTGAGATGCGAAATCATATCATCTAGGTACTACCTACCTGTTCGCCTGCGACGTTATAAAAGCGTGACTGATTTATCAATGTACAATCATATAATTTGGCACGGAGATAGGTATTGTGTATACAATGTTTTTTCACGGCGAAGCAGTGAGCATAAGCTATAATAGTTATGGATATACAGAGTACAGAGAGAAGTTCTCGTGAACAAACGCAGACATTTGTCGCAGATCGCTCGCTGCACGGGCTTGTCGCTCGTCGGTCATACAACGTTCCTCTTTGGAGGGCTTACGGACAGATTTCATTACAAAAATATATTATATACAACTATTTATATAAATAGTTTCAATATTGTAATATTTACAAACAGTTTAATTAGAGCTACCCATTAGCCTTTAAAGGAGTGTCCGACGAGTTTTTTTAATGTGAGAGACAGACAAACAAACAAACGGCCCGCCTGTTACCGTCGCCTGTGGACGTCTGCAACATCAGTGGTATTAGAGACGTGATCTTGAACCTCCCTAAATTTTTGGGGCGTCCCCTCCCCCTTCTATAATTAATCTAACCTCCTAGATTTAAAAAAACTGAAAAGATCAAAAGCAAGCTTTCATTCATGAACTTTCCAGGAGAACTTCAGCGGTTGAGATAGCTTTATTAGTTTTGAAGATATTATCGTTGATAGTTGATGATAGCTAAGGCGAATAGCGCTTGGCCTATTTATTTTTATATCTATGTTTCAGTATTTAAAAATTTTAAAATAAATGTGAGTACAATAATAACAATGGGCTATCGACTGCTAGCTTCCAGTGTATAAACAACAAATTATTATTATTCCACCTCAATCATCATAAGGCACTTTAATTTAATATCCCTTTGGCGTTTGGAATAACTAAATAATTGTAAAATTTACTTGCAAAAGTGCTCCTCGTCGTGGGCAATTTCAATCACTCGTTAATAATTAAGAATAAACGAATTAGAAAACTTCCTTTTTTTTAATAATTAAAAAACCTAATCCGAGGTTTCCGATGATTTCGCATCACACATACAGCCTCGCCCGTTTACAAACACTAACGCCTAGAGGAAACGTGTATATTGACTAGTCTTCTGACAAAGCGATACACGGTGAGGGTGGCCATCAGATATATATACTGTCGGAGAGTGATTCTGAATATTATTAGCAAGTGAGAGCATGTAGTGAACGTGGCAGCAACATTCGCGGCCGCGGCAGCTGTGTGTGTGTCGACATGTACTCATACACACACACATACAGCACACGCGGCCGCGGCAGCTGTGTGTGTGTCGACATGTACTCATACACACACACACATACAGCACACGCGGCCGCGGCAGCTGTGTGTGTGTCGACATGTACTCATACACACACACATACAGCACACGCGGCCGCGGCAGCTGTGTGTGTGTCGACATGTACTCATACACACACACACATACAGCACACGCGGCCGCGGCAGCTGTGTGTGTGTCGACATGTACTCATACACACACACACATACAGCACACGCGGCCGCGGCAGCTGTGTGTGTGTCGACATGTACTCATACACACACACATACAGCACACGCGGCCGCGGCAGCTGTGTGTGTGTCGACATGTACTCATACACACACACATACAGCACACGCGGCCGCGGCAGCTGTGTGTGTGTCGACATGTACTCATACACACACACACATACAGCACACGCGGCCGCGGCAGCTGTGTGTGTGTCGACATGTACTCATACACACACACATACAGCACACGCGGCCGCGGCAGCTGTGTGTGTGTCGACATGTACTCATACACACACACATACAGCACACGCGGCCGCGGCAGCTGTGTGTGTGTCGACATGTACTCATACACACACACATACAGCACACGCGGCCGCGGCAGCTGTGTGTGTGTCGACATGTACTCATACACACACACATACAGCACACGCGGCCGCGGCAGCTGTGTGTGTGTCGACATGTACTCATACACACACACATACAGCACACGCGGCCGCGGCAGCTGTGTGTGTGTCGACATGTACTCATACACACACACACATACAGCACACGCGGCCGCGGCAGCTGTGTGTGTGTCGACATGTACTCATACACACACACATACAGCACACGCGGCCGCGGCAGCTGTGTGTGTGTCGACATGTACTCATACACACACACATACAGCACACGCGGCCGCGGCAGCTGTGTGTGTGTCGACATGTACTCATACACACACACATACAGCACACGCGGCCGCGGCAGCTGTGTGTGTGTCGACATGTACTCATACACACACACATACAGCACACGCGGCCGCGGCAGCTGTGTGTGTGTCGACATGTACTCATACACACACACATACAGCACACGCGGCCGCGGCAGCTGTGTGTGTGTCGACATGTACTCATACACACACACATACAGCACACGCGGCCGCGGCAGCTGTGTGTGTGTCGACATGTACTCATACACACACACATACAGCACACGCGGCCGCGGCAGCTGTGTGTGTGTCGACATGTACTCATACACACACACATACAGCACACGCGGCCGCGGCAGCTGTGTGTGTGTCGACATGTACTCATACACACACACATACAGCACACGCGGCCGCGGCAGCTGTGTGTGTGTCGACATGTACTCATACACACACACATATAGCTCTACTTGAACACGTTTCTTCTAGTTGCAGTGTAACGAACTAGCGGTTGACGCGACAAACTTGAAAAAATGCCTGTTTAACTTTGCCGCTCTGTGTCTGTGAGGACATTTAATTTTTGTCGTGCAGTGTGGGCCCCTCCGCGGGGATATTACATTCACTCGTCCGTCCGGGTACCGAACCGAACACAGAATAATTGTCAAAAATGTATGAAATTACGTATCGTTAAATCGATACGACGCGATACGTCATTTCAAATGACAAACTTGACAATTCTGTCTTCGGTTCGATTCCCCGACGGACGAGTGAACAGCCCCGGTTTTTTTCTCCACGAGTAGGATTCCGGCGTCCGGACGCGGGCTTTTCGATCGAAACACGGCACACGTTCGGTCCGAACGTAACACAATAATGTAAAATGTAGGAATGAGGGTTTTTTGAAATAACAGCCACCGGGAGGAGACCCCGTGACGTCAGGTCCGGACACCTCCTGATATCGTAGATAAACTAGAACCGGGCGGAGACTGAAGGTTTTGAAGGCGCGCACGGGACGAACCTTCCGTCAAAGTGGTGCCAACCGGCGGCGTCAACTTTCGAGAAAACCCTCGTTCCCGTCCGCCCCGCGTCGCATCCCGCGGGCTCGTCGCGTGAACCCGGTTCAAAAAAAGCAAAGACGAAATTGTCATCGTTCGCTCGGCGAAACGTTTCGGGGCGTCTCTCCGAGTGGTGAGGCGGCGACAGCGGCGCGCGGACGACGGCGGCTCGCACGAGCGGTCGCGGGCTCCGGGGGCGGCACGCGGCGGGCGGCGGCCAGGCCCCGCCGCAACACGTCACACCGGGGGGATGTTGTAGAGCGCGGTGAGGCGCTCGATGAAGCCGCTCTCGTTGCCGGCGCTCGGGGCCGCCTCCGCGGGCGCGCCCTGCTCCGGCGCCGGCCGGCGGCGCGCGCGGGGGGGCGGCGCGCCCTGCCCGCGGGACGTGGACGCCACGGCCACGCGCTTGGTGCCGCGCGGCTCCCCCGGCGCAGGCGCGGGCGCGGGTGCGGGCGCGGGCGGGGAGGGGGCGGGCGCGCGGCGGGGGCGGGGCGGGCGCAGCTTGTCGTGCACGAGCGCGTGCCGGCGCAGGTCGAACGCGCTGCGGAACGGCTTGTCGCACTGCGAGCACTTGTAGGGGCGGTCGCCTGCAACAGGGCGGGGCGGGGCGGGGTGAGCGGGCGTGTGTGTGTGTGTGTGTGCGTGCGTGCGTGTGCGTCGTACGTACCGGTGTGCGTGCGCATGTGCGCGAGGCGGTAGGAGGAGGCGCGGAAGGACTTGGTGCAGTAGTGGCACTTGTAGTTGCGCTCGCCGGTGTGGATGCGCACGTGCACGCTCAGCGAGTACTTGCGCGCGAACTGCTTGCCGCAGTACTCGCACTTGAACTGCTTCTGCAACGGGACGCGCGCGTGAGTGTGTGCGCACACACACACACGCGGGAGGGAGGCGGGCGCGCACGCACCTTGTCGGAGTGCAGCGACGTGTTGTGATAGTTGAGGTCGCTCCACTGGCGGAAGTGCTTGTCGCAGAGCGCGCACTTGTAGGGCCGCGCGCCGCTGTGCACGCGGCTGTGGACCTGCGCACACACACACCGTGAGGGCTACGGGCGACAGGTGGCGGGCGACAGGTGGCGGGCGACAGGGACACGCACCTTGAGCGCCGTGAGCGTGTAGAAGGCCTTCTCGCAGTGCGTGCAGACGTGGCGCCTGGTGCCGTGCGACAGCGCGTGGTACAGCAGACTGTTGCGGTGCTCGAACACGCGGCCGCACGTCGCACACGTCCACTGCCGCTGCGAACGGACACCACGGCTGACTCCACCTCACCTCACCTCACCGGAGCGAACGGGAGTTACGACGATGCGGCCGTTCGGGCCGCGTGTCGCGGCGGCCGATACCTTGGTGTCGGAGGGCGCGGTGTGGGGCGCGGGCGCGGGCGGCGCGGGCTCGCGGTCGGCGCGCTCCGGCCGCGGCGCGTGCTCGTGCTGCGGCTCGTGCTCGTGCCGCGGCGCGTGCTCGCGACTCTGCTCGTGGCTCTGCTCGTGCTGCAGCGCGTGCTCGCGGCCGTGCTCGTGCACCGCCGCGTGCTCGTGCTCGTGCTGCAGATGCCGCTCGGACAGTATCGCGTCGGGGAACGGCGAGGTGTCCGGCACCGCGCTCTCGAAGATCCGCTGCAGGACTTCCTCTGAAACGTCGCCGCGGAACTCGTCAGTGCACCGGAGAGGATCCGGCGGCTCCCCCGCGGGCGGCGCGGGCGGCGCGTGCGGTACCTTTGAGGTTGTCGAGCGGCGCGGGCGGGTCGCGGTCGCACGAGCCGCAGTAGTGCTCCGCGCCCGGCGCCGCCTCCTCCGGCCCCGGCGCGCCGCCGCCGCGCCCCAGCCTGCACACACACACACACACGTCAGCGAGGCACACGAGCGACCGGAGCGAGCGGGCCGGCCGGCGGCGGACGCACCAGTGCGTGTCGCGGTGCTCCTGCGTCACGTGTCCGGCGTCCACGGTGAGGTGCGGCAGCGTGGCGGCGTGCGCGTCGTACGCGGCCGCCTCCACGCACACGTGGATGCCCGCCATCAGGTCCTCCGGCTCGCTGAACTCGCCGCACTCCTCCGTCTGCACACACACACACGCGCGCGTCACCCGCGGCTCACGCGACACTCACGCACACACACGCGCGGCCCTCACCTTGGCCGCGTGGTAGGCGCGGTCGGGCGGCGCGAACAGCGCGTGCTTGTCGGGCGGCGGGTAGGAGGGCTTCTCCTGCCCCTCCAGCGACAGCTCGACGATCGCGTCGGGCAGCGCGAGGCAGCCGCCGCCGAGCTCGGCCGCCTCGAGCGCGAGCGGCTCGTAGTGCTGCCGCAGGTGCTGGTAGAACTTGTGCTGCTCCTCGCCGTAGTACTGGCCGCACTCGGTGCAGATGAACAGCGGGCGCAGCTCGTGCGGCGCGGGCGCGTGCGGCGCGAACGCGTCCGGCAGGATCTGCTCCTGCGCCACCTCGAGCACGAGCAGCGGGGGCGCGGCGCCGCCCTCGTGCCGCCGCAGCTTGCGCGAGATGCGCTTCTTGTGCGGCAGGCTCTTCTTGCTCTGCTTGGCGGCGCCGGCGAGCGGCTCGAGCGGCTCGGGCGGCTCGGGCGGCTCCGGCTCGCAGTCGGGCGCCGGCGCGCCGCTCTCCTGCGCGGACGAGGGACGGGTGAGGTGGTGCGGCGACACAAGCACGCGCGCGCGGCGTTTGACGCTCACCTTCCTGTGTCGGTGGAACCAGGCGGGGTCGGCGCGGCGCAGGTCGTGCAGCGGCGGCAGGGGGGGCCCCCGCGGCCGCGCGCCCTGCAGCTGCGCCACGAGCGCCGCGAGCCCCCCCTCCAGCAGCTCCTCGCCCCACGCGCCCCCGCCGCCGCCCCTGCACACACACGGACTCTCACCGCTGCGGACCCGCCCCGACCGAGACGCCGTGCGCTCGTAAACGTAGGGAAATTATAATATTTTTGATAACCACCTCCCGGCGGTCTCACGGACGGCGACGAATTTTTGATATCAATAAATATTTCAGTGTGTACACGTTGTGCAATAGTGTGTATAATACCTTTATACATCGATGAGTACCGCGATTGGCGAGCGCTTTTCACGAAAGGAGTCCTTTTTGCGGGGCGCCAATATAACATTCTAACACCTCATATTTAATTTCTTAAATAAATAGGTTTTTATTTTACTTATCTAACAAATAAAAATACATAGGGTATGAAGTCCAGTAATAATCGATAAAATTAAATTTAGTTCCGCTAAATTCCGCGGGAGCAGAAGTTGCAATTTTAATTATTTATTTAATGTATGTTTGACTTTAATTCACAGTACCGTTCTTCAATTTATAAGAATTAACACCAAACATTTTAAAAATAATTTCTCTAAGATAGAGATGCCATTTTATAAGATAAGCTTTTTTTGGTCCCTAAAATTGTCGATCCGTTAACATTCACGAAAATAAGGAAACTAACTGAAGTTTACGTTTATCGAGTGTTCCTTAAAACTGCGTCTCCAGCTCCTGTTTCAGTTCAAACATTGAACATGAGCGTGACAACATCCAAAAGAAATCTCGGCTATTTTGATGAATATTGATATGATGTTTTGTCGTACGTGTTTTCAAACAAGAAGTCAAAATGCCGAGGTTATTTTTTAGATGTCGTCATGCTCACATTTGTATTTACTATACACTTGTGATATTCCAGATCTAGAAGGAAATACAATTGCTGATGATACAGCTATTATGGCAACGGGAATCACGCATGCGGAAGCTGTAGAAAAGGTTCAAAACGCTGTGAACACAATCTGCGATTGGACCAAGAAATCCATATCCATATCCATATCCATACATATAATAAGAATGGAAATTTCTCCCCATTCATTGTGATCCTTTACTAAGGTGAACTGTGAAAATACGCATATGAACAAAACGACGCGAAAAAGTCGCTTGCGCGATCTAGATCGTAAAACATTTTGTCAATTTTTCCTAGGGAAACGTAAAATAAAATAATAAAATAAATAATAATCATTTATATCGGACACATCGCCCCTAATTTACATCAAAATTTTGAAGTAAAAGTAATAGAATATAAAGTAAATTCAATTCAAAAAAATCAAAAAGCAAAAAGTGCGACAAACTAAAAATACGCCATCTATCGATATGCCTGTAAACGAAAGTAGACCTTTAGTTTAATTTGGGCTAAATTTGTAAATAGTTTGTGTCACTGGTGAGGTGAAACAACACCACCGATTTGAATAAAATTTTCACTAATACGTTGCAGTTTTCTCTACTTGAACCTTAGTGTTGGTTTTAGTCAAATCGGTTTTTAAATAAAAGAGTTATATCAATCTAAAGATTTACTTATCTTATTATATAAAATCGTTCGTACACTTTCGTGCTATCAACGCACAGCCCAAACGGCTGGACGGATCGAGCTGAAATTTGGACAGCGTATTTTTTGGAAAACTTCATCGTGCAATAAGAAGCGATTTTGCGAAATTCCCCCGGGAACGGGAATTATTCCCGAAAAACGTTTGTATGCAAATCCGTAACCGCTGAACCGATTGAGCTGAAATTTCGTGAAATGATTGTTGGGATTGTGATTAGAAACTTTGAATACTTTTTATGTCAGAAATTTACTTTTAAGGGGGGTAAAGGGGGGGTCGAAGTTTGTATGGGAAATTTAGAACCGCTGATCCTATTGAGCTAAAATTTGGCACAAAGGTAGTTTGAGTTGTAAAAAATGATATGGGATACTTTTTATTCCAGAAATCAACCTCTAAGGCGGGATAAAGGAGGTCAAAGTTTGAATGAAAAATCAGTAACTAATGACCCCATTAAGCTAAAATTTGGTTTAGATATAGCTTGAGCCTCTAAAAAGGATATGGGACAGTTTTTAACCCTGAAATTGGCCTTAGAGTGGAAGTCAAATTTTGTATAGGAAATCAGTAACCCTATTTGATATGGATGTATGTAGTTAGACTCCAAAAAGGACATTTATTTATTGATTTTGAATAGTTTTTAACGCTCAAAAACATATTTTATAAAGAACACATACAAAATACAAACTCTTTTCCGATGTGCCACTATTTTACCCATTATGAAACTAGATGGCGCTGTTCGTCGTTAAAACTCGCAAGCGATTTGTTGGACACGAGTACCTTTTTAAACGACTTATGAAACCAAATCTTTTTGCTATTATGTAGTATTATTTATTAGTATTATGTTTAGTTGTGCATGCTGTGGCATCCTATAATTGTAGGATCACACAGACTAAAGACATAATAGCCTTAAGACTTTTAATTGTAATGTGTTTCCTGCGTTGGATGTCCTTAAATAAATAAATTATGCCAAAGGGCGGTCAACAATCCATGTCGTTATTCCTGAATCCTAGAGTTTTACAGACTGCGAGTCAAAAATTTAACACTTAATAATTACTATAAAATTAATGTAACTTTAAAATACCTGATATTAATTATTTTATTACATACCATATACCATATTTGTTGAATAATTTTATAAATAACTAGCTGACCCGGCAAACGTTGTTTTGCCATATAAATAATTAATAGGAATGATTAAAAGTTAATATGAGAGTTACACTGAGATAGCAAAATAATAATTGTTTTATTATAAATATATAATTTTATTATAAATCCGATTCTCACAGATACCGGATAAGCACAAAAAATTTCATCAAAATCGGTCAAGCCGTTTCGGAGGAGTATGGCAACGAAAACTGTGACACGAGAATTTTATATATTAGATATATTATATATATGGGTCATTTTCAAAAAAATTGTACATTCATTTTTGTGGTTGTCCCATTACTTGAGCTGTAATTATAATTAATATTTGTAAAGTCTAAGTAGAATTAGTACAAAAAATATAATGATCGGTATTTTTTAAAGTATTTTATGTATTATTTTCATAAATAACACAGGTACCAAAAAAGATATTAAAATATTTTAGTAGCAAAGCATTAAAAATTACAATGTCCCACACTACAAGTTACGCAATAAAACTTTTAAATCTCAGATTTTATCAAATATATGTTTATTATGTTTATTTTTTCGGAAAATACAGATATTATTGCTTTAGTTTAAAATAACGCTATATTTTTAAGTTCATTATTATTATATTTAATAAATAAATTTAATCGAGGACGTAATTCATGAAATGTGGAAAATTCCATTCCGAAACCACCTTTTTAGATATATATATTTATAAGTTTACCAAATTTATTGCTTATATATCAAGAGCAACATTAAGTCTATCACTCAAACAGCGGCAATATTCGATTAGTTCATTTGGATGGCGATTGCAACAGCAAAACAGTGAAAGTGACCAATGGTCCATTTTTGATTTTCCGAAACCGAAACCAAAAAGAAAGCTAAGGAAAATAGTAAATTTTCTACAAAATGTATTGATGAATTCTATAAATATCATGGAATCGTGTATAATATTCAATTTTTAATATATACTACATTAATATATTTTTAACGAATTAATGTTGTTGAGATCTCGGTATCCGTTACTTCTTTTCCGAAACCAAAACACAGGTAACGTAGAAGTGGAAGTAAAAAAATTCGGAATGGAATCATAAAGCTTAATGCATACTGTACATTTTGGCAAAAGTGAGTGACATAAAGATGGCACCACTCTAATGTTCTTTAATAACAAATGAGTTTTTTGACAAAATTACATTTTGATAATTTTATACTTACTTTCAGTTTCCCCATGAACGCGTAGAGGTATTAAATTGAAATTCATATCAAATACTCGAGTCTATAATATCCTTAAACTGGAATAAAATCAAATTTCTATGTCCACAAAATCAAAAGAAACAGCAATTTTTAGCCACACATTTTCATACTCGCAACTACTTGCAAGGGAATCAAAACCTACAGGGTACACTCCGTTGAGCTTAGAATTTTGAAATTTGGTATACCTACGGGCTGATACGGAACCCTCGGTGCTCGAATCCGACTCGTACTAGAATGGTTTTTATTATTTAATTCGAGACTGCCATTCCGACCAACTGAACCAATCAACTAGTTGGTCAGAATGGACTCGATTAATCAATTTGTTCCAATCGGACCAACCAGTTGATCGGATATTTTATTTATAACAAAAAATTTCCGTTCGGACCAACTGAAATTGTTAATCAAAACGGATCAACTGTATTCTTTCTCAACTAAACAACTATTTAGTTAGTCCATAAGATATATTTTTAAACACATAATATATCAAACTTGAAATACCAATATCACGGAAAGTACTCGTCCTAGGGTAAGCATTACAGATGACAGCTGTCGAACTTGATATGTCAATATCTCGAAAATTACTCGTCCTAGAGTGACACTGTCATGGAAGAAATTAAAGATCTTGAGGAAATCTACATTTCAGATGACAGCTGTCAAACTTAAAATGTCAATATCTCGGAATGTACTCGTCCTAGAGTGACGCTGTCGTGGAAGAAATGAAAGGTCTTGAGGAGATCTTCTTTTCAGATGACAGCTGTCAGACTTAAAATGTCAATATCTCGGAATGTACTCGTCCTAGAGTGACACTGTCATGGAAGAAATAAGATATCATGTAAAGATCTTCTTTTCAGATGACAGCTGTCAAACTTTAAATGTCAATAGCTCGAAAAGTAATCGTCCTGGAGTGACGCTGTCGTGGAAGAAATGAAAGGTCTTAAGGAAATCTTCAAATCAGATGACAGGTGTCAAACTTAAAATGTCAATATCTCTGAATGTTCTCGTCCTAGGGTGACGCTATCATGGAAGAAACTTGAGGAGATCTTCATTTCAAATGACAGCTGTCATCGGGACCGAGATCAGCCTAAGACCAGCGCTTTCCGAAATTGACAGCTGTCATTTGAAAAGAAGATCTCCTCAAGACCTTTCATTTCTTCCATGACAGCGTCACTCTAGGACGAGAACATTCCGAGATATTGACATTTTAAGTTTGACAGCTGTCATCTGATTTGAAGATTTCCTTAAGACCTTTAATTTCTTCCATGACAGTGTCACTCTAGGACGAGTAATTTCCGAGATATTGACATTTTAAGTCTGACAGCTGTCATCTGAAAAGAAGATATCCTCAAGACCTTTCATTTCTTCCATGACAGCGTCACTCTAGGACGAGAACATTCCGAGATATTGACATTTTAAGTTTGACAGCTGTCATCTGATTTGAAGATTTCCTTAAGACCTTTCATTTCTTCCATGACAGCGTCACTCCAGGACGATTACTTTTCGAGATATTGACATTTTAAGTCTGACAGCTGTCATCTGAAAAAAAGATCTCCTCAAGACCTTTCATTTCTTCCATGACAGCGTCACTCTAGGATGATAACTTTTCGAGATATTGACATTTTAAGGTTGACAGCTGTCCTCTGTCATGTATGTACGCTTTGGTTTTATTTAGTCATTTTAAATGGTTTTTAACACCGTTGCCTACAAAAAATCCAATTGAAGTTAAGCATAGTTTTAAAATGTTGTATTACTGACATAAACCGAAACAGCCATCAAAATAAAAACCCTTCTATTAGGTCGGCAATATATCAAAATATTCTATGTTTTGCATGTAAGAAAAATATAGCTTTCAGGTCTGTTTATTTAGCAAAATGGTTTTTGTTACATTAAATTGGTTTTTGTTACATACGTGCAATGAAGGCAATAATAATTATGATTTGAATTTTTTTTTTATTTTGAAAATGTTTTGGTGAAGATATTATTGATTGTAATAATTAAATTCATTGCTTGATGATTTTTACTGTCAGTATGTCTTAGGCTTAAGAAATCTTTTCCATTACCAATGCACTCCGTTCCGTAACTGTCCCATTTATAATTTTGTCTAAGTTTTAATAATTAACGAAGTGCTATGTGATTTTTATGGTGCGTTTATTTTTATGGTTTAATATTTTTGGTCTCTCAATAATAATTGAGTTATATAGCTCTTAAGTGCTGCAATAATAAAAAAAAAGTAAATTTATTCCTCATTTTTATCCAAAGAGTAACGTAATGGAAACTTAATATACGATTCCTTGAGTTTGTTAAGTTGATTTTATTTTCCTATATATTATTTATGAACTTTAAGGTACATTACACCGATTGAACAACTTTTTATTGCAAAACTTGCTTTATTTATATTATTTATCAACATTAGTAAAAAGTTTCGGAGTGGAATATATTGTGATACCTGAGTGTAGTAAAATCTTAATATTTCAGTAAATGAATTAAATTTATTCATTTTAATACCAATTTCTAATAATTAAATGACTAATTAATATATATTGGCCACAATAAATGCTTTGCCACGATCTTACATATTTTCATCAATTTTTCCGCAGTGTACAGTTTTTTTGAAAATGACCCATATTCACTTTAAAGTTCCATCACATAATCAGAAAAATCATTGTCCTTAATTTTATGTTGAGTTTGTCTAATTGAATTATTATTATTTTATTAACTTTATGTGAGTAAATTCGTTTGCATGCCTTATTTAATAAAAGTCTTCGGAAGTTCTAAAGTTATTTTTTTTGTTGAGGTGGTTTTTAGGGTTCCGTAGCCAAATGGCAAAAACGGAACCCTTATGGATTCGTCATGTCTGTCCGTCCGTCCATCCGTCCATGTGTCACAGCCACTTTTTTCCGAAACTATTAGAACTATACGATTGAAACTTGGTAAGTAGATGTATTCGGTGAACCGCATTAAGTTTTTCACACAAAAACAGAAAAAAAATATTTTTTGGGCTCCCCATAGAACTAAAACTCATTTTATTCATCAAACCCATACGTTTTAGGTATCTACGGATTACGGATAGGTCTTCAATTATTGAGGTTTCTAATATCATTTTTTATTATTTTAAACGGTTTTATTTAGCTCACTCCGTTTGTTTTATTATTTTTTATTCTTGGGTCAAATTTAGTAAAAAAAAAATCGCAAATTTGAAATTTCGTCCTCTTCCTGTCAACCGATTCAAATGAAATTTGGTGTACGCCTTTGGTTCTGGTGACAATATAATTACGTATATTTAAAATTATTTTAAATCCAAGATGGCCGCCGCTACAAAAAAGCGGATTACATTTTTTTTTCCAATCAATATGGGTATCAAATAAAAGGACTTGATAACTAGAATACAGTGCACTATACAAAATAAAAATCAAAGATGGCACTCGCTACAAAATGGCGGATAACCAATTTTTTTAATCTCATCAATATGGGTATCAAATGAATGGGGTTGACATGTTGAATACAGTGTACTAAAAAGCTGAAAAATAAAATCGTGAGGCACGTTAAATATCTAAATTCTAAATCCCTAATATGAACATTTAAACTGAAAATTGTAGAAAATAAAATTGTTCTTTACTTTTTGTGATTTTGTTGTTAATTGGAGACTCTTAAAAGGCCTGGAATAGCTTTTATTACAGAAACCAAGCTTAAAGGGAGAAAGGGGGATCGGTGTTTTTATGGGAAATTAGTACCCGCAGCTCTAATTTTGCAGAAATTCGAAATAGATACAGCTTGAGCCAAAAGAAAGGACATAATTGAGATAGTCCCTTAGTCTTAGTTCCTTAAGTCAACAATGCATATAGGTGAAAGGGCCTTTCACCTTCCCTCACTTTTAAGGTCAGAGTTTTATGGGCATACCTACAGGAACCACGGAATCGATTTGAGTCTCGGGAATGATAGTATGAGGCATGAGGAACCGATTTAGCTTAAATTCCCAATATAGATAGTTAAAAGGAAAACAAATAGTTCCATAAGAATAAGGAATTCTGGAAAAAGGAATCAATAGCCGCTAAATTGATTTAGCTGTAATTTTGTATTAAAATATTTTGAATTCCAGGAAAGTAACACAGGATTGTTTCCTGTGGTAGCGAAAAAAAACTGCATAGAAATACTTGGCTCGATTTTCTTCGCTATCCAGAGCGGGAGGAAATATAACTATGTATACTAATTCAACGCCGCGGGGATGGAAATCAAATCAATTTCGAAATAGCTGCAACAAAATGAAATTTAGAACCGTTGACTCTATCTATTACGCTAAAATTTGATACAACCTTTAGTTTGAGTCATAAAAAATGATACGAGACACTTTTTATCCCAGAAATCAACCTTTAAGGGGAGGAAAGGGGGGGATGCAGTTTGTGTAGGAAATCGGTAGCCGCTTCTTCGTTTTAGCTAAAATTTGGTCAACGTATTCTTAATATAACGTAGGCGACCAATAAGGAGGGATTTTGTGAAATTCCCAGGAGAACGGGAATTATTTCCGAAAAACGTTTGCATGGAAAGTTATTGAATAGTTTTTATGTCAGAAATTAACTATTAGGGAGAATCAGTATTACAGGCAGGAGGAAGGAGAGTCAGAGTTTTAATGGGAATTCAGGAATCACAGAATTGATTTGAGTCGTGAGAAAGATAGTGTGAGAAATTGGTAACCAATAATTATAATTTAACTTAGGTTTAGGTACATTACAGTAGAGATAAGTTTAAGGGTTACCGGGAAAGGACCACAAATAGTTCTAATTCCTGAAAAGAGGCGTGAAAATTTGTGAAGACAATCAACAACCGTTAAACCGAGATAGTTTGACCTCCGGGAAAGGACACAGGACTGGTTCCTGCGATAGCAAAACAAAACTTCATAGATATACCCAGTCCGATATTATTCACTACCCACTGGGTTAAAACTATTTTACGCTCACAAAATCGCGGAGATGGAAATACAATCCTAAATGGCAGCACCAAACTTTCGCTTTATTGACTGTCACGCGCAACGAAGTGCGCGCGGGTCAGCTAGTGGAAAATAAAATTGAACGAAACAAAATCCGTCCATGTTGATTTTACTAATAAAAAAACAAATTATCGTCCGGTTTACATTAACAACACGGCCATTCCATACGAGAACACAGCCAAATACTTGGGAATGACTCTGGACGTAAAGCTCCGCTGGAGGGCTCACGTCAAGAAGAAACGCAATGAGCTAGAATTAAGATATAGAGCAATGAACTGGCTTCACGGTAGACATTCAAAATATCAGTTGACAACAAATTACTTCTATATAAACAAGTCCTCGTGCCAATATGGACCTATGGCATCCAGTTGTGGGGATGTGCCAGAAACAATAACGTTGAAATAATCCAACGATTCCAAAACAAAGTTCTGAGAGGTATAGTGTGTGCCCCTTGGTACGTCAGAAACGAAAATCTCCACTGTGATTTGAAAGTGGATCTCGTGACTAACGTCATCAGAAAGTTTGCGGATGCCCACCAGCGCCGGCTCCACCATCACGTGAACATCGAGGCCATCCAGCTCCTCGACACCACGGGGCTAGTAAGAAGACTCAAAAGGAAAAAACCTTTTGAGTTGTGAAGTGATTAGTGAAGTTATTATATTATAGTGTTAGTGCTGTGCAGGGCCGGTTTTAACATTACCAGCGCCCTGGGCGAGATTTCTACGGCGCCCCCTAAAAAGCAATTCAAACCCATACTAAAACGAAAAAGGAAAAAATTCCAGGATTTTTTTCTGGGCCGAATCCGATGGGCAAAATCATGGGCGTATCTAGAAAAAAATACACCTTTCCAGCTAGCTGCGAGCTCCGAGAAAATTTTTAATTTTTCAGCACGAAGCACGAGCTGCGTTTAGCTTGCTCCGAGTGGCAAAGAAACTAAATAAGTATTCTTATTTATAAAAGCGCGAGCAGCTCGCTGCGAGCGGCGCGAAAATTTAGATTTTTTAACACGAATGATGTGCGTTTAGCTTGCTTCAAGTGGCAAAGGAACTAAATGTCCTTATTCATAAAAGCGCGAGCGCCGAGAAAATTTTGAATTTTTCAGCACGAGTGATGTGCGTTAAGCTTGCTTCGAGTGGCAAAGAATCTAAATGTTCTTATTTATAAAAGCGCGAGTAACTCGCTGCGAGCGCCGAGAAAATTTTGAATTTTTCAGCACGAATGTTGTGCATTTAGCTTGCTCCGAGCGGCAAAGAAACTAAATAAGAATTCTTATTAATAAAAGCGCGAGCAGCTCGCTGCGAGCGTCGAGAAAATTTAGATTTTTTTCAGCACGAATGATGTGCGTTTAGCTTGCTTCGAGTGGCAAAGAATCTAAATGTCCTTATTTATAAAAGCGCGAGTAACTCGCTGCGAGCGCCGAGAAAATTTAGAATTTTCAGCACGAATGATGTGCGTTTATCTTCTTTCGAGTGGCAAAGAAACTAAATGTTCTTATAAAAGCACGAGCAGCTCGCTACGAGCACTGAGAAATAATGAATTTTTCAGAACGAATGGGGCGCCACGGGCGCCCCATTATAGAGCCTGTGGCGCCCCTTTTATCCGGCGCCCTGGGCGGTCGCCCAACCGCGCCCTACCCTAACGCCGGCACTGGTGCTGTGTACAAAGAACACAAGAACAAAGTGTCTTCACCCTGATAGAGACAGTAAGAATACGTGTTATTGGACACTTTCTTAGATTAACTCTTGTTAGCAATTTAAGTTAGAACTAAATTACTTATTAGTCTAATAAGGCTAGATTGTAATCTTTTGATACACTTATTCTCATAGTAGGTGTATGAAACAAAAAAAAAATGCTCACATGGAACGTTTGAACCAAAAAGGGAGCCGGAGAGGCGGCTCACGTTAATCTTAAAAGTACTAACAACCATTTTATTCATTCCTAAATTTAACACCGTAGGTATCTAATTAGAGGGGACGATCAATGAACAGTCTGGGAGAGGGCACGTAGGTGGTCACGGGACTGAGATATGTAGTAAGTGTTAAACACGGGCTGTGAGTACCTGCAGGGCTGCGTGTAGGGCTGCAGCACGGCGAGGCGGCCCTCCTCGCCCGCGCCCAGCACCGCCCCCTCCTCCAGCTCCACCTGCTGCTGCCACACACAAACCCACGCTCATTATAATCACTGTACGTGTTGTCCTTCTTGACTCTATGGTATATATTTAGGTATTAAACCTGAACTTAAACAATCACCACATTTAGGTTCAGATCCTACAGAACTAACTGTGGATTCATTGAGCTGAATTGTGTGCCTCCCTGACGCTCGCAACTCTGATTCTCGCAGAGCTCCTTGTACGTGCATCACTCCCTACACTTCAGCGACAGAACGTAATATACCTAATCTATTCCATTTTCCACACGATCCATTCCACGGTTTGAACTTAGTATTGACAGACATTTATCAGTCAGTCTCACTATCCTTTTTACATAATTTAGAGATGAACCTAATTAGGTTCCTGGATTTCCATGTCGCGTTCTTTAGGTGAAGGCACAGTTGTGTGCGGTCAGTCTTAAACGTGTCAACGTCCTAAATGAATGTACCACAAGAGAAGTAAAGCAAAAGCAACCTGTGAGTGGTGCGAGTTGATGTAATGTGTGACGGCTTCATCCATCTTGTCCTCTAACAGGTGCGACTCCACGCTCCTCATGGCTGGCGGCCGGCGCTGGCTCTCATAACGTCCTCGCCCTGTCTGCACTCGCACGCGACAGGTTATTTATTATGATGCTCCTGACAGCTGTTGACGCTTGCATTGTTGGTTAGCTATTATTCAAGGTCACGAGACGATAGACTCACTGCAGTTCATTTATATCATAGCTACAAAAATATTAAATTCATATTTTTTCATTATAAACACATTATTTATTAAAACACTGACTAAGTACTTCATGAAAGAAGTTTATTAAGTTTTCAATCACAAAAATAGCATTTATTTTATAATGATTATTATAGTGCATTCACAGTTATTTTATCTCTGACAGATGTCAAAATTATTTTCTTTATGTTGCATTTTTTTTTTTTTTTTTTTTTAAATAATATGGCAACATGTGCATTTTGCCAGTGTCGAGTAAAATTCGTGAATTCACGGGATATTAAATTATGGTCTCCACTTTCGTGTTTTGCCAGTGTCAAGTTAAATGTTATTTTTTAAGTAATAAGTTAGTCAGGTCAGAGTCAGAGTGAGCTTAAAGCTCGTCTAGAGTCTAGTCACGTGAGTCTTCCAGTAAAATGGGTGGAATTTTACTGAAAGTTCGGAGGAGTTTTGGAGGGGGCACCAAAATTCATATTTCAGCACCATATCACTTGCCTACATCTGTGCACATTCAAAAACACTTAACACGCTATATTCCACCATTATTACACGCTAACAATCAAATTCTACACGATTATTAAGCAAAAGACGTGGAGCTAATGACATGATCAAGGCTTGCCGCCAAAAACTCCTTATGTTGCATTCTTGTCAAATTGTTGACAGAACGTTACTTCTGTAACGTTTTACGTTACTTTTTGACCCTTTGCGTTACTTTTGCATTCTTGTATAAAGCCGCGTCTCCAGCTCCTTTTTTGGTCTACACTCTCAACAAAAACACGTCAACTCACAGCAAATTCCCCTACACAAAAAAAAAATCTTCAACAAATATTTTTGCTTTGTTTATTCATTTATTTATTTACTAGCTGAGCCCGGCGGTAAGCTTCAACAAATGTTTTTGCTTTCCATAGCCGATGGAAAGCAAAAACATTTGTTGACGCTTAAAGCATAGACATTATTATTTTTGTTGTGTAGGGGAATTTTGCTGTGTGTTGACGTGTTTTTGTTGAGAGTATAGACCAAAAAAGGACCTGGAGACGCAGCTTAAAGATGACTTTTACGTTACTTTTCAAGATCTTTATTTTAAATGGAACCCTATAATAAATGAATCTTCTTCCTCGTAATGATATAGAAAATAATAGTTTTATTTATTGATTTAGCAGAGATAAAAGAATAAGGCAATTCCGTATAACTTTATCTGGTTTAGTAAAAGGATTTAATTTTTTTGTTGATTAGCAATTTCTTATTTAAATAAACTAAAAATTAGGAAATAATCACCGAATATGTAAGCGTATTTCAATTCAACTGTGTAATGGGTTTAAATCATTTATTCTCATAAAGACATAAGGTAGTCACTTACATGAGAACATAAGAGATACATATTGTGAAATAATTAAAGTAACCGTCACCAGTATGTAAGTATATAAATAATATTATGTATAAAATAGTTTTCATCCCCCCACCTCGGAAAGTGTATTTTTGCGCTTCGATATCTGACTGGAAAAGTCCATATTATCCTCTAGAGAAATTCAAATTTACTTTTTTTTTTTTTTCTTTTTAATAATATGGCAACATGTGCATTTTGCCAGTGTCGAGTAAAATTCGTGAATGTTCACGGGATATTAAATTATGGTCTCCACTTTCGTGTTTTGCCAGTGTCAAGTTAAATGTTATTTTTTAAGTAATAAGTTAGTTAGTCAGGTCAGAGTCAGAGTGAGCTTAATAGCTCGTCTAGTCACGTGAGTCTTCCAGTAAAATGGGTGGAATTTTACTGAAAGTTCGGAGGAGTTTTGGAGGGGGCACCAAAATTCATATTTCAGCACCATATCACTTGCCTACATCTGTGCACATTCAAAAACACTTAACACGCAATATTCCACCATTATTACACGCTAACAATCAAATTCTACACGATTATTAAGCAAAAGACGTGGAGCTAATGATATGGTCAAGGCTTGCCGCCAAAAACTCTCAAATTTACTTTACCCTCTAGAGACAAAAACATAATTAAACCTATTTACTTCCACCTCTATGGTACCGAAATAAGCGTACAACTTTTTTAAATTTGTAAAAAACTCGGAGTAAGAACCAGGGATGTAACGGAGGTAGTTTTATCGGAACCGAAATCGGAATCGGAGTTTTCAAATTTGATTTATCGGAATCGGAATCGAAATCGGAATCGAAATCGGAGGCAGGGTCAGTTTGTTTAAGGACAAATAAAACATGATTTATAGTCAATTCTTTTCATTTTTATTTTTTATTATAAAATAAAAAATAACTGTGAAAAAAAAATGGCATAATTCCAAATAAAGAAAAGATAAAATTAATGAATTTAAAGTTTAATTAAAATTAAAACCCAAAGTAGCGTGTTACATTTGTGCATACGTGCACAGGCCGTCGCGCGCCGCCCGTTTTGTTTCGTTCGACCTCCGATTAACATCCGATACAAAAGTATCGGAACCGAAGTCGGAACCGAAAGTGTAATTATAATCGGAAGTTCCGACTTAACGGAACCGGAATCGAAGCTCCGTTACATCTCTGGTAAGAACCTCTTTAGTAAACTTTTTTTTTTATTTGCTTTGGGCGCACCATCAGCCTTGCCAGTAAGTTACTTTTGTAACATATTACGTTTCTTTTGAACTATATTTACGTTAGTTGTTTAGATATAATTTACATTTCGAGGCAATAATGTTTCTAATGAATTATAATATACTAGCTGCGACCCGCGGTGTTACCCGCGGCACAGTTGTTGCCGATAAAACTTGTTTATAATAATAGCTCTAATTTTAACTAACTTTTTAAAACTAAATCCACTTTATATAATTTTTGAAAAATCTACTAAATGGTAGAAATTTTGAAAAATCTACCATATGGTAGAAAATTTAATGGTAGTTTTTGGTAAAATATTTTTATGGTAGAAAAAGCTACCAAATGGTAGAAATTTTAAAAAATCTACCAAATGGTAGAAATTTTGAAAAATCTACCAAATGGTAGGATTTTTGAAAAATCTTCCAAATGGTAGAAAATTGATTGATATTTTTTAATTCGGATGCGGATTCGGTTCGGTTCGGTTTTTTTGTGAAGTTAGGATTTGACAAATTTATTTCGAATTTCAATTTTTTTTCCTACTTAATTTGTTTGATATTTTTTTAACATGCATATAGTCGAGAAGAATACGAATCTAAGAAACCATAGATCATCAAAATCGGTTTAGGCGTTCTTGAGTTATGAGTATTGAAACTTCTACGTAGTACCAGGAGACCAGAAACATGTAGGAGATGTTCGGCTCATTTCGTGAGATTCCGGTTAAGTTCGGATTTGACAATTACGTCATTAGACGTATTCGAATTTCAAAAAAAATTGAAAATCGAACGCGTCAAATTTGTCATTTGTCAAATCCGAACTTCACCGGAATTTCACGAAATGAGCCGAACACCCCCTACATGTTTCTGGTCTCCTGGTACTTCGTAAAAGTTTCAATACTCGTAACTTAAGAACGCCTAAACCGATTTTGATTATGTGTGGTTTCTTAGATTCGTCTTCTTCTCGACTATATGCATGTTAAAAAATATCAAACAAATTATGTTTGAAAAAAAATATTTAAAAAATCTACCAAATTGCAGAAATTTCGAAAAATCCACCAAATGGCAGAAATTTTAATAAATCTGCCAAATGGTAGAAATTTTTAATAAATTACCAAATGGTAGAAAATTAAATGGTAGTTTTTGGTAGAATATTTATATGGTAGAAAAAGCTACCAAATGGTAGAAATTTTGAAAAATCGTCCAAATGGTAGAAATTTCGAAAAATCTACCAAATGTTAGAAATTTTGCAAAATCTACCAAATGGTAGAAAATTTAATAGTAGTTTTTGGTAAAATATTTTTATGGTAGAAAAAGCTACCAAAAGGTAGAAATTTTGGAAAATCTACGAAATGGTAGAAGTTTTGAAAAATCTACCAAATGGTAGAAATTTTGAAAAATCTACCAAATGGTACAAAATTTAATGGTATTTTTTGGTAACATTTCTACCATTAGGTAGCTTTTTCTACCATGAAAATATTTTACCAAAATCTATCATTAAATTTTCTACCATTTGGTATATTTTTCAAAATTTCTACCATTTGGTAGATTTTTTAAAATTTCTACCATATGTTAGCTTTTTCTACCATATAAATATTCTACGGAAAACTACCATTTCATTTTCTACCATTTGGTAGATTTTTCAAAATTTCTTCCATTTGGTAGATCTTTCAAAATTTCTACCATTTGGTTTTTTTTTTTAATTTCTACCATTTGGTAGATTTTTCAAAATTTCTACCATTTGGTATTTTTTTTCTACCATAAAAATATTCTACCAAAAACTAACAATTAATTTTCTACCATTTGGTAGATTTTTGAAAATTTCTACCATGTGGTAGATTTATTAAAATTTCTACCATTTGGTATATTTTTCAAAATTTCTACCATTTGGTAGATTTTTCAAAATTTCTACCATTTGGTAGATTTTTCAAAACTTCTACCATTTCGTAGATGTTTTAAATTTTCTACCATTTCGTAGATTTTTCAAAATTTCTACCATTTGGTAGATTTTCTAAATTTCTACCATTTCGTAGATTTTTTAAAATTTCTACCATTTGGTAGCTTTTTCTACCATGTAAATATTCTACCAAAAACTAACATTTCATTTTCTACCATTTTGTACATTTTTCAAAATTTCTACCATATGGTAGATTTTAAATTTTCTACCATTTCGTAGATTTTTCAAAATTTCTACCATTTGGTAGATTTTCGAAATTTCTACCATTTGGTAGCTTTTTCTACCATAAAAATATTTTACCAAAAACTACCAATTAATATTCTACCATTTGGTAGATTTTTCAAAATTTCTACCATTTCGTAGATTTTTAAAAATTCTACCATTTGGTAGATATTTTAAATATTTTTTTTTCCAACTTAATTTGTTTGATATTTTTTAACATGCATATAGTCGACAAGAAGACGAATCTAAGAAACCATAGATCATCAAAATCGGTCCAGGCGTTCTTGAGTTATGAGGATTGAAACTTCTACGAAGTACCAGGAGACCAGAAACATGTAGGAGATGTTCGGCTCATTTCGTGAGATTCCGGTTAAGTTCGGATTTGACAATTACGTCATTAGACGTATTCGAATTTCAAAAAAAATTGAAAATCGAACGCGTCAAATTTGTCATCTGTCAAATCCGAACTTCACCGGAATTTCACGAAATGAGCCGAACACCTACATGTTTCTGGTCTCCTGGTACTTCGTAAAAGTTTCAATACTCATAACTCAAGAACGCCTGGACCGAATTTGATGATCTATGGTTTCTTAGATTTGTCTTTTTCTCGACTATAGACCTCCTTAAAGTTTCTGGTATCCTGGTACCTGGAGGTTATAGGAGCCACCATTGAGACGCCAAAAATAAAGTTGTTTTTTTCATTTGACATCAATTCTCTCAGATACTGTTTTATTTATCAGGATAAAAAGTAGCCTATGTGTTATTCCAGAGTCCAAGCTACCTTCATACCAAATTTCAAGTCAATCGGTGCATCCGTTTAAGCGTGAAGAAGTAACAAACATACACACACACACACTCACACACTCACACACTCACACACATACACACAAACTTTCGCTTTTATAATATTAGTATGATAATTATAATATATAGTACTGTAATAGTAAATAATAGTTGAGTTAATTTAGCAGAGTTAATAGAATAAGCCAATTTTTTATAACTTTATCTAGTTAGTAGCAATATTTTTTCTAAGTATTACTTTTTAGTAACTTTTTTATTAACGATTTCTCATTGTAATAAACTGAAAATGAGAAAATAATCACTAAAACGAATAGGTAGAGTGCTTTTCACGAAAGGAGACCTTTTTGCGGGACACCACTATTGCACATTTTAAAAGTTTAAATACCTTTAACTTTTTAACGCCTCATAATTTCTCATATTTAATTTCTTAATCAAAAAGGTATTTATTTTATGTAACAAATAAAAATGATTTAAAATATGAAGTCAATAATAAATTAGTTAAAAAATTAGTTCCGCTAAATTCCGTGGGACCTCTTTCGTGAAAAGGACTCTTAAGTAAGCGTACCTACGTAAATTAAAATTGAATACTGGTTATTTTTGAAGATAGTGCACTGGCAACACTGTGTGCATCCATGGTGAGAATAATTAAAAAAAAAACTTTTAGCATTGAATTATTTCCTCGCTGAGGGGGGATGAAAAATTATGTGTCACACTCGAGTGCAAAGATTTTTGACCTTGTGCTCTTTTGATTCCCTCGCTAACGCTCAGGATTCTAATTAATAAATCACTCGCTACGCTCGTGATTTAATTTTAGAATCCTTCGCTAGCTCGGTCATACAAACTAAGCACGCGGTAAAAAAGCAACTTTGCACTCTTGTATAACAAATAACTATTACAATATAATAAGAACTTGGAACGCTCATGCAGCATTCTACTCTCAGCTATTTGAAATTGGCAAGGTACAGTTATAAGATAGGTACTTAGTCATAATAATTTTCAACGACGTGTTTAGCTAACTGAGATTTAAAAGTGCTGAATGGGCTAACATGTTTTAAGTTTGAGGGTAGTTTATTGAAAAGTTGTGCTCCTTCAAAGGTGATGCTCTTTTTTGCATAATTGGTACGTACTCTTGGCAAAACAAGAAGACTTGGTCGACGAAGGCTGCGTTTGGATATCTGAGATTTTGTTATAAAAGAAACTTTTGTGTGTATGGTTTTGTCGATAATTTTCCTAATAAGAATACAAGTATTATATACCTATATATAGAGTTGTTTTATGTTCATTAATTTTGTTTCTTTGTATATTTTGCAAGTCGGGGTTAGGTAGGGATAACGGAATAGTATTTTTATAATTTTATTTTGTATCCTTTGCAATTCTTGTAATTTTGTTTTGCCGGCACTTCCCCATATTTCGATGAGGTATAAGAGATGTGATTTAACAAGAGAATTGTAGATAGTGTAGCGTATAGTTTTAGGAATACATTTATTAACATTGTGAAGAGAGCCTACCAGCGCAGTTAGCTGATTTTTTACATGTTGAATTTGACTGTGCCATGTTAGCTGGCTATCCATTCTAAGACCTAGGTACTTCTCACATGTTTTTTGATTCAATGGTATGTTATCAATTGTTAGAGGGTCGTGTACGGGAATTATTTTGTTCTTAGCTTTAAAGATAACATAACAAGTTATAGAGATATTTATTGTTAGCAAATTGTATCTGAACTATTCTGATAGAATATCGAGATCATTTTGGGCTTTTGAGATGATGTCATTCATGCTAGTTCCGAAATAGAACAAACACGTATCGTCCGCATATAAAGTTATATTATGACCGTGTAGATTGAGCTCGGTGATGCTATTTATGTAAGTAAGGAACAATAATGGCCCTAGTATAGATCCTTGCCGGACTCCATATGTAATAGGTAAAGCATTACTCTCAAAATTATCAATTTTTACTATTTGTTGTCTATTTGTGAGGTAAGATTTTAACATTTTTAGTGCATTGCCTCGGATACCGGTATATTCTAACTTTTCCAAAAGTAGTTTGTGACTCACGGTGTCGAAAGCTTTTTTCAAATCAATAAAGACACCAAGAACGTAACGTTTTTTATCAATGTTTTCTTTTATTTTTGTCGTTAAATCAATAGTAGCTGCAGTGGTGTTGTTTTTAGCTCTAAACCCGTATTGGTGCTCCGATATAAGATCAAAAGAGTCTAAGTATTTGAGTAGACGATTATGTAGTATTTTCTCTAAAATTTTTGATAATATCGGGAGCACCGAAATCGGACGGTAGTTCCCGGGATCGGTTTTTGCCCCGGATTTGTGAATAGGCGTAACCTTTGCTATTTTTAGAGTATCAGGAAATTCCCCATCATTCATTAGTTGATTAAAACATTTAGCTAAGCTATCTGAGATTAAGTGTTGTATACTTTTTATAACTTTTGTACTAATTTTATCAACACCACTGCTTGTATTCGAGTCAAGATCCTTAATAATTCTAATTATTTCATTTGAGTTACATGGATTCAATGATGTGAGTTCGTGATTGTGACTTTTATTTGGGTTAAATGTTGGATGATTTCCGATTTCATGGTATTTTTTAGGTATGTTATCTGCAAGAATTGTTCCTATTGTCGAAAAATATGTATTAAAAACATCACAGATATCTTTTATATTTGAGATAAAATTGCCATTAATTAGAAGCTTAGAAGGAGCACTACTTTGTGTTATTTTATTATTTGCTAACTTATTTATTAGTGACCACATCTTTTTAGGTTTATTAGTGCAATTTGTAAATAGTTTGTAATAGTAATTATTCTTTGTAGTTTGTATTAGGCTTGCAACTGTATCTCTCTTTTCTTTATAATTATCCTGTAGTATTTTGTTTTCCTCGTCATTCTTGTGCTGTGTCCATAGGTCATTTCTTTTACTGATTTCTGTAATTATCTCATTATTAACCCAGTCTTCTTTTGGTGGGTTCAGAACTTTTGTCCTAAATACTTTACTGTCCTCTACATACTGTCTCAATTTTAATTCTAGTTGTGTATATTTGTTTGTAACGTTGTCATGCCATTCTGATTCTATTGTCTTCTGTAGCTTCTCGTAATTGACTGTTTCATAGTTTTGTCGTATTTTTGGAGGAGGTTTCCTTTTGTTTAATTGCAGATATATTTGTTAGCTTATGGTCTGTCATTGACGAATTAATAATAGCGATATTGTAAGTTTCATCTTTTAAATTAGTAGTTACGTGATCTAGTATAGATTTCTTTGTCCGTGAGTCTCTTGTGCAGTAGGTTTCATTAGTTTTATTAAGTACTAGCTGCGACCCGCGGTGTTACCCGCGGCACAGTTGTTGCCGATAAAACTTGTTTATAATAATAGCTCTAATTTTAACTAACTTTTTAAAACTAAATCCACTTTATATAATTTTTGAAAAATCTACTAAATGGTAGAAATTTTGAAAAATCTACCATATGGTAGAAAATTTAATGGTAGTTTTTGGTAAAATATTTTTATGGTAGAAAAAGCTACCAAATGGTAGAAATTTTAAAAAATCTACCAAATGGTAGAAATTTTGAAAAATCTACCAAATGGTAGGATTTTTGAAAAATCTTCCAAATGGTAGAAAATTGATTGATATTTTTTAATTCGGATGCGGATTCGGTTCGGTTCGGTTTTTTTGTGAAGTTAGGATTTGACAAATTTATTTCGAATTTCAATTTTTTTTCCTACTTAATTTGTTTGATATTTTTTTAACATGCATATAGTCGAGAAGAATACGAATCTAAGAAACCATAGATCATCAAAATCGGTTTAGGCGTTCTTGAGTTATGAGTATTGAAACTTCTACGAAGTACCAGGAGACCAGAAACATGTAGGAGATGTTCGGCTCATTTCGTGAGATTCCGGTTAAGTTCGGATTTGACAATTACGTCATTAGACGTATTCGAATTTCAAAAAAAATTGAAAATCGAACGCGTCAAATTTGTCATTTGTCAAATCCGAACTTCACCGGAATTTCACGAAATGAGCCGAACACCCCCTACATGTTTCTGGTCTCCTGGTACTTCGTAAAAGTTTCAATACTCGTAACTTAAGAACGCCTAAACCGATTTTGATTATGTGTGGTTTCTTAGATTCGTCTTCTTCTCGACTATATGCATGTTAAAAAATATCAAACAAATTATGTTTGAAAAAAAATATTTAAAAAATCTACCAAATTGCAGAAATTTCGAAAAATCCACCAAATGGCAGAAATTTTAATAAATCTGCCAAATGGTAGAAATTTTTAATAAATTACCAAATGGTAGAAAATTAAATGGTAGTTTTTGGTAGAATATTTATATGGTAGAAATAGCTACCAAATGGTAGAAATTTTGAAAAATCGTCCAAATGGTAGAAATTTCGAAAAATCTACCAAATGTTAGAAATTTTGCAAAATCTACCAAATGGTAGAAAATTTAATAGTAGTTTTTGGTAAAATATTTTTATGGTAGAAAAAGCTACCAAAAGGTAGAAATTTTGGAAAATCTACGAAATGGTAGAAGTTTTGAAAAATCTACCAAATGGTAGAAATTTTGAAAAATCTACCAAATGGTACAAAATTTAATGGTATTTTTTGGTAACATTTCTACCATTAGGTAGCTTTTTCTACCATGAAAATATTTTACCAAAATCTATCATTAAATTTTCTACCATCATACTAATATTATAAAAGCGAAAGTTTGTGTGTATGTGTGTGAGTGTGTGAGTGTGTGAGTGTGTGAGTGTGTGTGTGTGTATGTTTGTTACTTCTTCACGCTTAAACGGATGCACCGATTGACTTGAAATTTGGTATGAAGGTAGCTTGGACTCTGGAATAACACATAGGCTACTTTTTATCCTGATAAATAAAACAGTATCTGAGAGAATTGATGTCAAATGAAAAAAACAACTTTATTTTTGGCGTCTCAATGGTGGCTCCTATAACCTCCAGGTACCAGGATACCAGAAACTTTAAGGAGGTCTATAGTCGAGAAAAAGACAAATCTAAGAAACCATAGATCATCAAATTCGGTCCAGGCGTTCTTGAGTTATGAGTATTGAAACTTTTACGAAGTACCAGGAGACCAGAAACATGTAGGTGTTCGGCTCATTTCGTGAAATTCCGGTGAAGTTCGGATTTGACAGATGACAAATTTGACGCGTTCGATTTTCAATTTTTTTTGAAATTCGAATACGTCTAATGACGTAATTGTCAAATCCGAACTTAACCGGAATCTCACGAAATGAGCCGAACATCTCCTACATGTTTCTGGTCTCCTGGTACTTCGTAGAAGTTTCAATCCTCATAACTCAAGAACGCCTGGACCGATTTTGATGATCTATGGTTTCTTAGATTCGTCTTCTTGTCGACTATATGCATGTTAAAAAATATCAAACAAATTAAGTTGGAAAAAAAAATATTTAAAATATCTACCAAATGGTAGAATTTTTAAAAATCTACGAAATGGTAGAAATTTTGAAAAATCTACCAAATGGTAGAATATTAATTGGTAGTTTTTGGTAAAATATTTTTATGGTAGAAAAAGCTACCAAATGGTAGAAATTTCGAAAATCTACCAAATGGTAGAAATTTTGAAAAATCTACGAAATGGTAGAAAATTTAAAATCTACCATATGGTAGAAATTTTGAAAAATGTACAAAATGGTAGAAAATGAAATGTTAGTTTTTGGTAGAATATTTACATGGTAGAAAAAGCTACCAAATGGTAGAAATTTTAAAAAATCTACGAAATGGTAGAAATTTAGAAAATCTACCAAATGGTAGAAATTTTGAAAAATCTACGAAATGGTAGAAAATTTAAAAAATCTACCATATGGTAGAAATTTTGAAAAATGTACAAAATGGTAGAAATTTTGAAAAATCTACCAAATGGTAGAAATTTTGAAAAATATACCAAATGGTAGAAATTTTAATAAATCTACCACATGGTAGAAATTTTCAAAAATCTACCAAATGGTAGAAAATTAATTGTTAGTTTTTGGTAGAATATTTTTATGGTAGAAAAAAAATACCAAATGGTAGAAATTTTGAAAAATCTACCAAATGGTAGAAATTAAAAAAAAAAACCAAATGGTAGAAATTTTGAAAGATCTACCAAATGGAAGAAATTTTGAAAAATCTACCAAATGGTAGAAAATGAAATGGTAGTTTTCCGTAGAATATTTATATGGTAGAAAAAGCTAACATATGGTAGAAATTTTAAAAAATCTACCAAATGGTAGAAATTTTGAAAAATATACCAAATGGTAGAAAATTTAATGATAGATTTTGGTAAAATATTTTCATGGTAGAAAAAGCTACCTAATGGTAGAAATGTTACCAAAAAATACCATTAAATTTAATTTCTACCTTTTGGTAGCTTTTTCTACCATAAAAATATTTTACCAAAAACTACTATTAAATTTTCTACCATTTGGTAGATTTTGCAAAATTTCTAACATTTGGTAGATTTTTCGAAATTTCTACCATTTGGACGATTTTTCAAAATTTCAACCATTTGGTAGCTTTTTCTACCATATAAATATTCTACCAAAAACTACCATTTAATTTTCTACCATTTGGTAATTTATTAAAAATTTCTACCATTTGGCAGATTTATTAAAATTTCTGCCATTTGGTGGATTTTTCGAAATTTCTGCAATTTGGTAGATTTTTTAAATATTTTTTTTCAAACATAATTTGTTTGATATTTTTTAACATGCATATAGTCGAGAAGAAGACGAATCTAAGAAACCACACATAATCAAAATCGGTTTAGGCGTTCTTAAGTTACGAGTATTGAAACTTTTACGAAGTACCAGGAGACCAGAAACATGTAGGGGGTGTTCGGCTCATTTCGTGAAATTCCGGTGAAGTTCGGATTTGACAAATGACAAATTTGACGCGTTCGATTTTCAATTTTTTTTGAAATTCGAATACGTCTAATGACGTAATTTAAAATATTTTACCAAAAACTACCATTAAATTTTCTACCATATGGTAGATTTTTCAAAATTTCTACCATTTAGTAGATTTTTCAAAAATTATATAAAGTGGATTTAGTTTTAAAAAGTTAGTTAAAATTAGAGCTATTATTATAAACAAGTTTTATCGGCAACAACTGTGCCCCGGTTAACACCGCGGGTCGCAGCTAGTTTGGTATATTTTTCAAAATTTCTACCATTTGGTAGATTTTTTAAAATTTCTACCATATGTTAGCTTTTTCTACCATATAAATATTCTACGGAAAACTACCATTTCATTTTCTACCATTTGGTAGATTTTTCAAAATTTCTTCCATTTGGTAGATCTTTCAAAATTTCTACCATTTGGTTTTTTTTTTTAATTTCTACCATTTGGTAGATTTTTCAAAATTTCTACCATTTGGTATTTTTTTTCTACCATAAAAATATTCTACCAAAAACTAACAATTAATTTTCTACCATTTGGTAGATTTTTGAAAATTTCTACCATGTGGTAGATTTATTAAAATTTCTACCATTTGGTATATTTTTCAAAATTTCTACCATTTGGTAGATTTTTCAAAATTTCTACCATTTGGTAGATTTTTCAAAACTTCTACCATTTCGTAGATTTTTTAAATTTTCTACCATTTCGTAGATTTTTCAAAATTTCTACCATTTGGTAGATTTTCTAAATTTCTACCATTTCGTAGATTTTTTAAAATTTCTACCATTTGGTAGCTTTTTCTACCATGTAAATATTCTACCAAAAACTAACATTTCATTTTCTACCATTTTGTACATTTTTCAAAATTTCTACCATATGGTAGATTTTAAATTTTCTACCATTTCGTAGATTTTTCAAAATTTCTACCATTTGGTAGATTTTCGAAATTTCTACCATTTGGTAGCTTTTTCTACCATAAAAATATTTTACCAAAAACTACCAATTAATATTCTACCATTTGGTAGATTTTTCAAAATTTCTACCATTTCGTAGATTTTTAAAAATTCTACCATTTGGTAGATATTTTAAATATTTTTTTTTCCAACTTAATTTGTTTGATATTTTTTAACATGCATATAGTCGACAAGAAGACGAATCTAAGAAACCATAGATCATCAAAATCGGTCCAGGCGTTCTTGAGTTATGAGGATTGAAACTTCTACGAAGTACCAGGAGACCAGAAACATGTAGGAGATGTTCGGCTCATTTCGTGAGATTCCGGTTAAGTTCGGATTTGACAATTACGTCATTAGACGTATTCGAATTTCAAAAAAAATTGAAAATCGAACGCGTCAAATTTGTCATCTGTCAAATCCGAACTTCACCGGAATTTCACGAAATGAGCCGAACACCTACATGTTTCTGGTCTCCTGGTACTTCGTAAAAGTTTCAATACTCATAACTCAAGAACGCCTGGACCGAATTTGATGATCTATGGTTTCTTAGATTTGTCTTTTTCTCGACTATAGACCTCCTTAAAGTTTCTGGTATCCTGGTACCTGGAGGTTATAGGAGCCACCATTGAGACGCCAAAAATAAAGTTGTTTTTTTCATTTGACATCAATTCTCTCAGATACTGTTTTATTTATCAGGATAAAAAGTAGCCTATGTGTTATTCCAGAGTCCAAGCTACCTTCATACCAAATTTCAAGTCAATCGGTGCATCCGTTTAAGCGTGAAGAAGTAACAAACATACACACACACACACTCACACACTCACACACTCACACACATACACACAAACTTTCGCTTTTATAATATTAGTATGATATAATTTACTATCCAGTCTCTCTTATTCTCTGTTTATACTTATTTAGGTTTGTATTTTTTGTCAATAAGTCTATATTGTAGTCTCCGAATACTATTGCTCTCCTTCGTTGTTGCAGCTGTAATTCATATAAGTCTAAGAACTTATCAAAATTTGTATTTCCGGGATAATATATAACGCCAATGTCTAGCGCTAATTTCTCAATGTGCACCCAAAGGTAATTATTTCCATCTTGGTATGTTGATTCAATTTGATTATGTTTCAGGTCGTTGTGTACGTATACAGATACTCCTCCTCCTCTACTATCTGTTCTGTAATTGTAATAGTGTGTGTAGTTATCTATCTGTAGTTGTAAGATTTGGTTTTCGTTTTGTATCCAAGTTTTCGTTAATAGAATCCCACCAAAAACATTCTGTAAAAAACTAGCCAAGTCTCGATGGAGCTGCTTGTTTATCTCTAAAAAATAATGAAATCTAGACAAAGTCGTGCCAAGTCTAAGATTTCTTACTGCGATTTCTTTATTATTATAGTTAATGTTGTGTGACTTGGCCGTTGAAGGGTAGACAAAGGTATAATACCAGGTGCTCCATGACACCATTGCACCAATCTGTCCGCTAACCATTCATGATAGAAAATTGCCACTTGGAAAACGTTGATTGAATAACCAGTCAATTGTAGGCTTGATAAAGCTGCGTATTTCAATAATCTTATGTTTAGGCGATCCAAGTGTCATGGAGCATCTGATTTTGTCCCCTTGTGTACCCTTCAACGGCCAAGTCACACAACATTAACTATAATAATAAAGAAATCGCAGTAAGAAATCTTAGACTTGGCACGACTTTGTCTAGATTTCATTATTTTTAGGGTTCCGTACCTCAAAAGGAAAAAACGGAACCCTTATAGGATCACTTTGTTGTCCGTCCGTCTGTCTGTCTGTCTGTCTGTCTGTCAAGACCCTTTTTCTCAGGAACGCGTGGAGGTAACAAGCTGAAATTTATAGGAAATACTAAGGTCTATTGCCTCTTAGAGCTGTGAAAATTTCAAACTTCTAGGCCAACGCAATCAAAAGATATAGTCGAATATGTCATAAATTTCAGTAAAATTTCGACATTACCAAATAAATCAAAACCTACGGGGCACTTCCCGTAAACTCAGAATCTTGAAATTTGGCATGAAGTAACTCCTTAGAGCACAGATAAAGGAAAAATTGCGAAAACTATAAATTTTTATTTGCATCATATGAAAAAAATATTTTGAATAATTTTATACCTACTACCCTTTTTCTCATGAACGCGTAAACGTATTAAATTGAAATTCATACTAAAAACTCAAGTCTATAATACCTTTAAATTGTAATAAAATCAAACCTCTATGTCAACGCATTCAAAAGAAACAGCAATTTTAGTCGCAATTTTAAACTCGCAACTACTCTCAAAAAATCAAAACCTACAGGGTACTTCCCGTGAACTTAGAATCTTGAAATTTGGCACGAAGCAACTTCTTAGAGCACAGATAAAGAAAAAATTGCGAAAACTGTACATTTTTAGTTACATCATATAAAAAAATATTTTTAAAAATTTCATACTTACTACCTTATTTCTCATGAACCCGTGCAGGTATTAAACTGAAATTTATATCAAATACTAAGATCTATAATACCTTTAAACTGTAATAAAATCAAATCTCTATCTCAACACATTCAAAAGAAACAGCAATTTTAGCCGTATTTTTTAACTCGCGACTACTCTCAAGGGAATCAAAACCTACAGGGTACTTGCCGTTAACTCAGAATCTTGAAATTTGGTACACAGCAACGTCTTAAATCATAGGCACAGGAAAAATTGCGAAAACTGTAAATTTTTAGTTAGGTACATCATATAAAAAAATATTTGTAATAATTTTGTATTTACTACCCATTTCCTCAAGAACGCGTACAGGTATTAAATTGAAATTCATACTAAATACTCAGCTTTATAATAACTTTAAGCTGTAAAAAAATCAAACATCTATGCCAACGTAATCAAAAGAAACAGCAATTTTAGCCGCATATTTTCAAACTCGCAAGTACTCGCAAGGGAATCAAAACCTACAGTATATAATATTATACCTACTTTTCCTTAGGGTTCCGTAGAAACCCGTAGGTTTGTACGGAACCCTCGGTGCTCGAGTCCTACTCGTACTTGACCGGTTTTTTTAGAGATAAACAAGCAGCTCCATCGAGACTTGGCTAGTTTTTTACAGAATGTTTTTGGTGGGATTTCACTTCTTTTTGTAGAAACGCTATATTATAAGGTTACTATAAGGCCGACAGACAGACAGGTGAAAGTAAATAAAAGCTTTACACAATTTTAACTATTGACTGCAAATGTAACTTTGTAATCCTATACATTTATATGAGATTACAAAGTTATTTATGCAGATGAATTATCTCGAAAACGAGACCGAAATTGCATGTTTTTTTAGTTTTCCTATGGCTTATACAATAAATTCTAAGTATGTACCAAATTTCAGCTCTCTGAGTTTATGGGAACTACTAGTTCTATTTTGATGATCATGAGTGAGTGAGTGAGTGAGTGTCGAAAATGCGAAACTTTGCTTTCGCTTAACTTCGGAACTTAATGACCTACAGACTTGAAATTTTGGATTTTAAGTATGTAATTATAGCTTACTGGATGACGAAAATTTCTGTGTTCTGGTCTTATCCAGAGGTTCTCAAATAGGGGCCTGAAAATGCGGCGAAATGATTCCTGTAAAGGATGGTACGGCAGTGCTTGCTTCGCGCTCGACTTGGCGGGGGCACTACCGTGCCCCCAGATTATGTGTACAGTTGTAGGTATTGATTTTAAAATACATTTGAGTTCATCTAGTTTCCCCTTTTTTCGGATACTTCGAGCGTTTAAATATAAAAAAGATATTCGTGATTTTTCGGTGTTTAGTAGTCTGTAATCGCTTGTAATCTGGTAATTTGTACTATTATCCTTAGTAACGTTTATTGTTGGTTGGAGTTTTTTGGGGACACTTTTATAATGGTTGGCACTCCATTTATATATTTTATAGTTATATCAGTTTCTCCTTTGTTTGTTCGGGTCGCTAATTCTTTTTTTACTGCTTGAAAATACTTCTGTTGTCCTGGTGTTTGGTCAGAAAAAGCTTTAATGCCATAAGGTAGTCTATCTTTATTCCGAAGTAGAAGCAGTGCTGTCTCAGATTTATCAAAGCAGACTTTAATTCGACGTGTTTTACCAGCGTTATATGAGCCGATACGATAGATTTTGAGTGGTTTATTATCGCATATTTTAGCGATGATGTCTAGCACGTCGGACTCATCGTTAAGAATTCTTTCTTGGCTGCTTTTGGCTGTTTGTTCTGGTACTCCAGCGATAATGATATTGTTTTCTCTCTTTTTACGCTCCTGAACTTCGCGAATTATTTGTTCATTTGTACATAGCTGATTTGTTTGTGTTTCTGTTCTTGTAGAGGTGAAATTCAAATCCTTAAAGTTATCTTCAAGGTTCTTTATTTTGTCTTCGCTGTTTGATATTTTTGTTTCTACTTGAGTTAGCTGACATTTCATATTTGTTTGTTCTGCGGCTATTTTCGATGTGGAGGATTTAATGTCTTGTATTTTTAAACTAATATCCGCTACATTTGAGGTGATGAGAAGTTTTGTTTGTTCATTTGAGGTTTTTAGACTAGCTATCTCACTTTTGACCTCGGTGATACTCGCGTTCATTTGAGCTATCATCTCAGCATTTGAAGTAATCTAGACACGCGGCAGCGAGTCAAGCCAAGTTCAAGCAAAGGAACTGGCGACCGCGCCGTGTGTTATATTACACGAACCATCCAAAGCGCGTTTTGACGACTTTTTACACCCTCGTTATACAAAAACTATTACACATAGACAAGTCAAATTTGGCACATATACTTAAATATACGAACTATATCTCTGTTCCAAATTCCAATAACACAGCTCAAACGGTTATTTAGATATGAACATCCAGTAATCGGTGAAGTTAATACATACTGAGGGATAGATCAAAAGTAATATCCCAGTTCCAGATGACCTAGAAAGCTAAAATTTGGCATCCCGATAGGTAATGTCGTAGTAACAAAGGGAAAAATCAGAAACTAGTATTTTTTTATCATTTTAAATTATTATTATTTTTTTAAAAATGTATGATATTAAAGTTTGGGACGCCTAGGAACACATAAAGCAATACATGTTGCATGTTGCTATAATTTTTGTGTAGGCGGCTATTTGCTGTTAGATACTACGAAGTGCGCGCGAGTCCACTATTCCTACTAATATAATTATAAATATAAATACAAATTTTATACCTACTGTACGTATGGAAATTATGTTTTTTACTTTTTCACGCCTAAACGGGTGGGCCGATTGACTTTAAGTACTAAATTAATTATAGGTATAGGTATATCGAAGCACGGCGAAGGCTCACGGGCCGCGGTGCGACGGCCGTGCCATAGAGCAGAGGGGTGGGGGGAGGTGCAATAAAATAATCATTTGGTATTAATCTTATTATGACTGGGTGTCTTAAACCTATTACATACTAAAAAGTACTGTACAAAAAGCAATGATATCCCATCAAAAACATAAATGTGAAAAGAGAGCCAAGTTCAATATTACGATGTATGTACTCATAGTTACCTATGATTTGGTAGTTGACTTCAACGACAAAAGAAGTGAGATCTAAATGGGTGCCAAGTTCAATGGTCAGTCCTGAAAAATATTTACAACAACATAAAATATTTTATTACAACTTAAAAGATTATTTCTTCTTATCACTTAGAATTAATATTATTTTGAAGCCCAAAGTTTGACTTGGCTAGTTCTCATGGGTACCATACGACGAAGTATCATTAAGATAAGACAATAGATACTTTATTGTACACCACATAATGTTACAGAAAATACATAAGTACATCATTAAAATTAAAAATTACAATGTACAAGTGGCGGTCTTATCGTTAAAGAGCGATTTCTTCCAGACAACCAATGGATGGAGGGGACTAATTTACACGATAAAAGACGGTGGCGCACTAATTAGCATTAAGTGCGTTTAATAGTGATCAAGCTAAAGTTAAGAGAGTACCTACCTAGTATACACGGTGACTGGTAAATCACTTAAAAGCTTCAAGGATATGATAAATTATATAATCACATTATGTTTACAATTAACAAACAAAGACAATACTAATACATTTAAGAGAAAATCTTATTTGAATTAATTCGCCATGTCCCAAACAAAATGGTAAAACTACTGACGAACAGCTGACGCAGGTAGGTAAGTAAAGCTACATACAAAGTAGGTATCGACAACACCGACAAAGGACGCGATCTGTGACGCGACATAGCTACGCGATGCTACACACTCACGTGATGTTAAGCGATGATGCGGCCGCATGTGGTAGCAGACTAAACCTAGAAGGCGGGATAAATCCTTCCCTGGCTTCACTGAGCTTATTTTCCTTTGCTGGTTATCAATACAAGCCGCAATAGAAATCCGCAGTAAAATTAAACCCGCGAAATAACAAATTGAATTTTAAGACTAAAATACTCATCGATGAAAGGAAATACCTTAAAAGCGTCTAAACGCGCGCGCTCTGGATAAATAAATTAGGCTTAGTAACTAAATAATAACTAAGTAGGTAGCAGGTAGGTATGATCCGTTTTTCCTTCATACTTTACCTGGCTTAGGACAGGCAAAAATACCAAGGTAAGTGGACAATGACATATCAAAGAAATCCATATTAATCGTTCAGATATTAGGTACATTATTACCTATTTATTATCGATACCTACCAGCTGACCGAATATGCCGCCACAGTTTGGATTGTACCTACGCACCTACGATTTGTGCAGATACCTACCGCATCGCAAAAGATTTTGAAATGTGAATAAATAATCCCATCAAAAACATTCTGTAAAAACTAGCCAAGTCTCGATGGAGCTGCTTGTTTATCTCTAAAAAGTAATGAAATCTAGACAAAGTCGTGCCAAGTATAAGGTTCCTTACTGCGATTTCTTTATTATTATAGTTAATGTTGTGTGACTTGGCCGTTGAAGGGTACACAAGGGTACAAAACCAGATGCTCCATGACACTTGAATCGCCTAAACATAAGTATTATTGAAATACGCAGCTTTATCAAGCCTACAATTGACTGGTTATTCAATCAACGTTTTCCAAGTGGAAATTTTCTATCGTCAATGGGTAGTGGACAGATTGGTGCAATAGTGTCATGGAGCACCTTTTTTTTTTTGAAGTGAAAACTTCTTTAGCGGCGCTGAGCACTTTTTTTTGTATGGGTAAAAACTTTAAAACTCGCGTCAGGGTCACGTGATGCTGATCGAAAAAGCGTAAGATCGAGGGGAAGGGAGAGGAACTAGTATCTCTCACTCTTTCTACCGTGCCTGAGTGTGCTCTGCTCTGTTGATGGTGTAAAAGTCGTCGAAATTATGGATGGAAGTTGATTTTTCTGAGAGATAAAATTTAATGTAATATATAAATAACGATATAATATTATAAATAACAACATATAAATTGTCATATTTGTGTACGATAGCGCAATAAATAAACATTGTATTCTACCTCATAAATGATAGTACTTTTATACTTATAATTAAACACAACGTTAATATTGAAGTTTTCACTTCTGCCGGCACTCCCGGAGTGCTACCTTTTTTTTTTTTTTTTTTTTTTTTTTATGTGTAGAAGTAGAAGACGAGCAAGACGCTCTCCTGATGTTAAGAGATAACGGCTGCCCATAATCAGTACAGTGTTACCTAGGATTTCACAATTATGTGAAATTTTAGGAGTACTGCACCAACGCTTCTTACTCAAGAGTCATAGGATGTTAAGACTCTTTAGCCCAGTAATTTCACTAGCTACAGTGCCCTCCTACCGGAGCACAGCAATGTTTGCACATTACTGCTCAGGCGGTAGAATAACTGGCACTGTAAAATACCTGGTAAAATACCCTTGTGTACCCTTCAACGGCCAAGTCACACAACATTAACTATAATAATAAAGAAATCGCAGTAAGGAACCTTATACTTGGCACGACTTTGTCTAGATTTCATTACTTTTTAGAGATAAACAAGCAGCTCCATCGAGACTTGGCTAGTTTTTACAGAATGTTTTTGATGGGATTTCACTTATTTTTGTAGAAACGCTATATTATAAGGTTATCAGAAATACAAACCGTAAATGCGTTTTAAAATACAGTCAGCGCCATCTAGATACGTGTGCGTTCACTCTTAGTCCAATGCATCATAATATTATACCGGGAAGTGGGCCTAATTAAACTTGCAAGATTTAATTACAGACAGACAGACCGACAGGTGAAAGTGAATAAAAGCTTGTAGTAAAGGCGGTATGTCGATCTCTTCTAATAGTTTGGTTGGGCTCTTATTTTAGTTGGCAACGCTAGATATCGCCTGATCATAACTGACGATTTACGACACATATACACACACACACACACACACACACACACACACACATATATACATATACTATGCCTTAAATATATTTTGAATTAATAAGTTGGATATTACACAATTTTAACCATTGACTGCAAATGTAACTTTGTAATCCTAAACATTTATATGAGATTACAAAGTTATTTATGCAGATTAATTATCTCGAAAACGAGACCGAAATTGCATGTTTTTTTAGTTTTCCTATGGTTTATACAATAAATTCTAAGTATGTACCAAATTTCAGCTCTCTGAGTTTATGGGAAGTACTAGTTCTATTTTGATGATCATGAGTGAGTGAGTGAGTGAGTGAGTGTCGTAAATGCAAAACTTTGCTTTCACTTAACTTCGGAACTTAATGACCTACAGACTTGAAATTTTGGATTTTAAGTATGTAATTATAGCTTACTGAATGACGATAAATTTCTGTGTTCTGGTCTTATCCAGAGGTTCTCAAATAGGGGCCTGAAAATGCGGCGAAATGGTTCCTGTAAAGGATGGTACGGCAGTGCTTGCTTCGCGCTCGACTTGGCGGGGGCACTACCGTGCCCCCAGATAATGATTTTGTAATATGAATTTTTTTTTTTTTTTTTTTTTTTTTTAAGTGGCAAATGCCTTTATTGAGAAAAACAAACTAACAATACTACAGCTACTACAGCAGTAAAGAACACTCTTATTAACCACAGATCGGCCACAAGCCGATCTACAGAAAATCCAAGTGCTCCAAACCACTGTCAGTTGGCAGAGTGCCCAGAATGCTGGCAGCATTGCCACGTTGAATGGCAATACTTATACGTTGGGCCAAATATACCCCAGCATTTTGGTCACACGTCGCCTCGACCAAGCGCTCAGATAAATTTTGGAAAATGCGGTGAGCTCCCGGACCCCAAGGACCCAAAGTCTCTACCCCAAACGGCTCAAAAATGTAACCGCTATCGAGGTTAGCATATTTACGCCGCTTGAGCCGCTCAGCAGAAACTGCCGCCGCAATATGAATTATGTTCTTATTTGATACTAGATGACCCGCGCGCACTTCGTTGCGCGTGAAAGTCAATTAAAAAGCGAAGATTTGGTGCTACCATTTAGACTAAATATAGTTTTTCCATCCCCGCGACTTTTTGAGCGTAAAATAAGTATATAGCCCTGTTTAAACCATGACTATAAATAAAATTTGCTCTCGCTGTGGGTAGTGAAGAATATCGGGCTGAGGATTTCTATGCAGTTTTGTTTCGCTACCGTAGGAACCAATCCTAAGTCGTTTCCCAAACTATCTCGGTTTAGAGGTTGTTTATTGCCTTAACAAATTTTTACGCCTCTTTTCAGGAATTAAATCTATTTGTGGTCCTTTCCCGGTAACTCTTTAACTTATCTCTACTGTAATGAACCTAAGCTAAATTATTATTGGTTACTAATTCCTCACACTATCCTTCCCGCGACTCAAATCAATTCCGTGGTTCCTGAATTCCCATTAAAAGTCTGACCCTCCTTTAATACTGATTCTCCCTAAAAGTTAATTTCTGATATAAAAAACTATTCATTAACAGAATTTAAACTATTGCTTAACAAAAAATCAGCTTATTTTCGGTTCAGTGGTTACTGATTTCCATGCAAATGTTTTTCGGAAATAATTCCCGTTCCCGTGGAAGTTTCGCAAAATCCCTTCTTATCGGTCGCTTACGTTACATCAAGAATACGTTGTTCAAAGTTTAGCTAAACGAAAAAGCTGATACCGATTTCCTACACAAACTTGCACCGCCCTTTTCCCGCCCTTAAATTCAAAGCCTGGGATAAAAAGTATCCCAAATCATCTATTGGGACTGAGTCTACCCCTGTACCGAAGTTTAGCTCAATAGGGTCAGCGGTTCTAATTTTCCCATACAAACTTTGACCCCCCTTTACCCCCTTAAAAGTTAATTTCTGACATAATAAGTTAAATAATGAACAATGTATAATGTGTTTGGGTCTTCAGTTACCTAAATAAAGAAAATTTTATTTATAAAAACTATTCAATGTGCCTAAACACACTCCAAACACCGATGGGGTAGACGTGTTCTAGAGTGGAGACCGCGTCTCGGCAAACGTAGTATAGGGCGTCCTTGGGCGAGATGGGGTGATGATATCCGGAGGGTCGCTGGGAGTGGTTGGAGGAGAAAGACGGAGGACCGAGTTGAGTGGCGTGCCATGGGGGAGGCCTATGTCCAGCAGTGGACGAACATAGGCTGATGATGATGAAACGCACTCCAAACAATCGTTTTACAAAATTTCAGCTCAATCAGTTCAGTGGTTACGGATTAGCATACAAAAGTTTTTTTTGGGAATAATTCCCGTTCCTGTGAATATTTCGCAAAATCCCTTTTTAACGGTCACCAAAGTTATATAAAGAACACGCTGTCCAAATTTTAACTAAAACTTTGACACCCCCCCCCCTTTACCCCCTCGAAAGTAAATTTCTGTCTAAAAAAATATTCAGTGTTCCTAAACAAAACTCGATCCATGATTTTACAAAATTTCAGCTTATCGGTTAGGGATTTGCATACTAAAGTTTTTTGGGAATAATTCTCGTTCCTGTGAGAATTTCACAAAATCCCTTTTTATCGGTCGTCTAAGTTACATAAGGAACACCGGGGGTAGACATCCTTTGCAGGAGGTAGTCTAGGTGGGTACCTCAACAGTGCCAGTTATTCTACCGCCTGAGCAGTAATGTGCAAACATTACTGTGCTTCAGTAGGAGGGGACTGTAGCTAGTGAAATTACTGGGCTAAAGAGTCTTAACATCTTATGACTCTTGAGTAAGAAGCGTTGGTGCAGTGCACCTAGAATTGCACATCATTGTGAAATTCTGGGTAGCACTGTACTGATTATGGGCAGTGTTATCTCTTAACATCAGGAGAGCGTCTTGCTCGTCTTCTTACTTCTCCACATAAAAAAAAACACGGTGTCACAGCTAAAACAAAGAAGCGGATAACGATTTCTTACACCAACTTGCACCCCCTCCCTTTTCTCCCTTAAAGGTTGATTTCTGAGATAAAAAGTATCGCATATCATTTTTTAGGATTCAATCTACCTTTGTACAAAATTTTAGCTCAATAGGATAAGCGGTTCTATATTTCCCATACAAACTTTGACGGATTTGCATACAAACATTTTTTGGGAATAATTCCTGTTCCTGTAAGAATTTCACAAAATCCCTTCTTTCCGGTCGCTTACGTTACCTAAAAAATACACTGTCTAAATTTCAGCTAAAACAAAGAAGCGGTTAACGATTTCTTACACAAACTTACACCCCCCCCCCCCTTAAAGGTTGATTTCTGGGATGAAAAGTTTCGCATATCGTTTTTTAGGATTCATTCTACCTCGGTACCAAATTTCAGCTCGTTTCAAACGTCAGCGATTTTAAACTTCCCATACAAACTTTGACCCCCCTTCAACCCCCCCTTAAAAGTTAATTTCTGACACAAAAGCTATTCAATGTTCCTAAACACACTCCAGACAATCGTTTAACAAAATTTCAGCTCAATCGGTTCAGCGGTTACGGATTTGCATACAAACGTTTTATGGGAATAATTCCCGTTCCCGGGGGAATTTTGCAAAAATCCCTTTTTATAGGTCGCTTAAGTTACTTAAAGAACACGCTGGTCAAATTTCAGCTTAAACAAAGAAGCGGTTACCGATTTCCCATTCAAACTTTGACCTCCTTTATCCCGCCTTAGAGGTTGATTTTTGGGATAAAAAGTATACCATACAATTTTTTAGGACTCAATCTACCTGTGTACCAAATTTCAGCTCAATAGGGTCAGCGGTTCTAAATTATCCATACAAACTTCGACCCCCCTTTACCCCCCTTAAAAGTAAATTTCTGACATAAAAACTATTTGATGTTTCTAGTTTTAATCCCAAAAATCGTTTTACAAAATTTCAGCTCAATCGGTTCAGCAGTTACAGATTTGCATACATTCGTTTTTCGGGAATAATTCCTGTTCCTGAGGGAATTTTAAAAAATCGCTTCTTATTGCACGATGAAATCTTTCAAGGAATACGCTGTCCAAATTTCAGCTCAATCCGTCCAGCCGTTTGGGCTGAGCGTTGATTGAAGATTGTTTATTATTATTTTATAAGTAAATCTTTAGATTGATATAACTCTTTTATTTAAAAACCGATTTAAATAAAACCAATACTATTTAAAAATTAGAGAAATTTGCAACGTTTTAGCGAAAACTGCATACAATTCGGTTGTGCCGTTTTATCACACATAAGTAATAACCTTTTTACAAATTAAGCCTAATAAAACTACTCTGGTAAATTTTCGTTTATGGCCACATCGATAGATGGCGTATTTTTAGTTTGTCGCACTTTTTGCTTTTTGATTTTTTTGAATTGAATTTACTTTATATTCTATTACTTTTACTTCGAAATTTTGATGTAAATTAGGGGCGATGTGTCCGATATAAATGATTATTATTTATTTTATTATTTTATTTTACGTTTCCCTAGGAAAAATTGACAAAATGTTTTACGAATTAGATCGCGCAAGCGACTTTTTCGCGTCGTTTTGTTCATATGCGTATTTTCACAGTTCACCTTAGTAAAGGATCACAATGAATTTTTTTTTTTTTCTTCTGTGTTTATTTGCGATCAGTCTCCGACTATAAGCAAATGTTTTGTGTGTGTAGTGTTTATGTCGAGCGTGCCCCCCAGCGGAGACATCTTCTCGTTGCAGCAGTTAGTCCTGGTCAAGTTTCAGGATCATGCGCCGTTTCAGTCGGGTTTCAAGCCTTGTTTGCGTCAGCTGTACTGCTAGATCGTTAGGATGATTTGCTAGTCTGTTTTTGTAGGTTCCAGTATAGTGTCGAATTTCTTCCTTCACAGTATTGATTTTCAGGTTAGCATGTATCTCGGCATTTGTTACAAACCATGGAACATTTGTTATTGTCCTTAGTATCACTTTATGAAGACGTTGTATGATGTTTATGTTGGAGTCACTAGCGCTTCCCCACAGTTGGATACCATACATCCAGCTGGGCCTCAATATGCTTTTGTATATTAGCAGCTTGTTGTCTGTAGACAGTCTTGAGTTGCGTCCCAGCAACCAGTGAAGGTTTCTGAAGCGGATGTTAAGTTCATCTCTTTTACTTTTGATGTGATTCTTCCAGGTTAGTCTGCGGTCTAGATGTATACCAAGGTATCGGACACTATCGCTTTGGTTTAGGGCATTATCGCCGAGTGTAACTGGTGGGCAATCACCGCGCCTTAGCGTGAAAGTTGCATGTACCGACTTGTTGGCGCTGGCTTTTATTTTCCAGGTGGTTAGCCATGTATTAATTTTGTCGAGGCCTCTTTGCAGAATTTCGGAAGCTACCACAGGGTTTTTATTTCTTGCTAGGACAGCTGTGTCATCAGCATAAGTGGCAGTTGTAACTCCTGGTTCCTCAGGCAGGTCTGCAGTGTATAACGTGTATAGTATTGGGCCGAGTATAGACCCTTGTGGTACGCCTGCTTTCAGGTCATGAAATAGTGATGTGCAGTCGCCTTCTTTGACTTGAAATAGTCTGTTTGACAGGTATGATGCCATTAGTTGGTAATAGCTGTGAGGTATGTTACATTTGATTTTATATAACAACCCACTGTGCCAGACTTTGTCGAATGCCTGCTGAATGTCTAAGAACGCCGACGAGCAGTACTCTTTCTCCTCAAAACTGTCTCTAATCACGTTGCAGACCCGGTGGACCTGTTCTATTGTAGAGTGCTGTGGTCTAAACCCGAACTGGTGGTTTGGTATTGTGTGGTTGTGAGCAAGTATTGGTAGGAGCCTACGCAGTAGGAGTTTTTCAAAAAGTTTTGAGAGAATTGGCAGCAAACTAATCGGGCGGTATGAAGTAGTTTCGTGTGCAGGTTTTCCCAGTTTATGTATCATTATTATTTGTGAAACCTTCCATAGACTAGGGAAATATTGTACTCGCAGGATACCGTTGCAAAGTGTGGTCAAATAGGTTACTGCTTTTTTAGGTAGTTCTTTCAGTACTTCTTTTGTAATCAAGTCGAATCCTGGTGCCTTTTTATCCTTCAGAGACTTGATAGCTCCCCACACTTCACGTACTGTAACTGGTTTAGGTGGTAGGTCCAGTTGTAGTGGTTGGTTAAGAGTTTCTTCCACGTGTTTTTCAAATGCAGCATCGCCGATATCATTTGGAATAAATACAGTCGCAAGATGCTCTGCAAATGCGTTTGCTTTGTCTTGGTTAGTTCTAGCCCATCTGTTATGAGTTCCTTTTATTGGAGGCTTTGGTACTTGTGGTCTATCAAGTGTTTTTGTAAATTTCCAGAGTGAGTAATTGGTAGCAGCAGTAGCTGTGAGCGATTCCAGCTTTGACTGCATGGTTTCCTCGTGAGAACATGATATCGCAGTTTTCAGATCGATCGTGGCTTTATTTAGATTTGTCTTATACTCCGGATGCCTACTTTGATGCCAAATTCTGCGTAGGCGACGTTTGTCTCTGATTTGGTTTTTAATTTGCCTGGGTAGGTTTGTAGTGTGACTGGTGTTCTTCATTTCAGGAGTACATTTCCAGCAAGCTTCTTGTATTAGTGAAGTTATGTATTTTGTAGCTTCCTCGATGTCATCGGGTGATTTCAGAGCTACATTTAGTTTAATATTATCTTCTATGTACTCCCGGAACGCCTGCCAGTCCGTTCCCTTATTAGTAAGCGTGTCCTGTGTCTCATACTCAATCAGAGTCATGCTCGCGGTCAGGATTACTGGTGTATGATCTGAGGAACTGTCAGCACAGGACTCGGCCTTGAAGTAGTGTCTGGAGAGTCCTCCTATAACAAAAAAGTCCAGCAGATCGGGAACTTTATTAGGATCCGTGGGCCAGTATGTTGGTTCGCCAGACGATATTGTATGAAGGTGGTTAATTTCGATACTGCTCTTCAATTGTCGGCCTCTAGTTGTTATTAACCTCGAACCCCAATGACTATGTTTGGCGTTCCAATCGCCCCCAGCAATGAACCGACGACCAAGAGTTGAGATATAGTCATTGAACATCAGTTGGTCTATTTTATGCTTGGGTGGGCAGTAGATGGAGGACACATTGAAATATCCACATTTGTCCGTTACAGATATTGTTGTAGCCTGTATGTGATCAGTTCTATACTCGGGCATCAAATGGTGTTTGATGGATTTTCGCACGATTATAGCCGTCCCGCCATGGCTTGTACCATCTGGGTGGTTTGTGAGGTAGGTGTCAAAGCCGTCGAATTTGATGTTGCTTGAATCAGTACAGTGTGTTTCTGAGATGAGAACTATGTCCAACCTATGCTCTTTGATCAGTATTTGTACGTCATCCTTATTCGGCGCGAGTCCATTTATGTTCAAAGTGGCCAACTGCAAGGCATTCATTTTGTCATTTTGTTGATGAGTGTTGTTAAGAGACCTAACATGGTACTCATTTGTTGTAAGAGTAAATCAAATTTTTGTGATTGAGCTAAGAGCATCTTTTCTACAGGGCTGACCTGTTCGGTGTTAGACGGATCTCGTACTTTTGCCGGCTTTAGTATTTCTGCATATGATGATGGTTCAGGGTTTTCTTTTCCAGGATTGTTTATCAAATTCGATGCGGGAGTTATTACTTCCGTGTTCCGTTTCTCTATTTGTTTCCTAACCGTGGGCTTGGATGTTCTGCGAGACAGGATTTCCCGATATACTTCGCATCCTTTATAGTTAGCTGGATGCGGTCCGTTGCACAATGCACACATAGCAGGGGTGTTTCGATCGACTTTAGGACACAGTGATGTTTTGTGGGACTCAGCGCATTTAACACATCGATACGGTCTCATGCAATAGTTTTTAGTATGCCCGTATTGTTGGCATCTTTGGCATTGGACTATCGATTTTTTCTTCCTGGGATCCTCTATGACAACTGCTTGGTGGTAAATGTATTTTAGTTCTTTAGCGGCTTTATTGTTTGGACTTGGAAGTAAATTGACAAAGAAGGTCGAGGTTGGTTTTTTATCTGGGCCATATTTTGAGTTAATGATTTCTCCCACAACAGTGTTACCAGTAGATTCTATTTCTTCTTTAATAATACTTGTTGGAGTTGAGTGATGAAGATGCCTAATTACCATTCTGAAGCTCCTGTCTTCTTTACGGTTAAATGTATGACCAATAAGATGATGTTCACGTACCAGTTGGATAAGTAATTTGTATGTTTCAACTGTAGCACTGCTTACTCGTATCTGATTCTTGTTCACAACCTTGTAAGTGAAGTCGTTTCTTTCAACAACAGTACTTAACAGTTCCGTTAGTTTGTTGACATCCTGGACTCCGTAAAGGACTATAGGAGGAGGCTTGACTGGCTTTTTTTGCTGGGGAGCATCATCCTTATCGGTCATGTCAACATTAAGTTCTCTGTACCTATTTGAGGTGGGTACTGTAGGTGGGCTATCTGATATTTTCTTTCGTTTAGCACTTCTTGATGTGGGTACTCTCTGCCAATCTGGGGGCTTGACATAGTTGGTATGGGTTTCAGCTACAGCATGTGTCGTGGAGTGGCTTGTCTGTGGTGGGACAGTCGACGTGGAGTCATTTAGTTTACTTCCCAGTGAGGCACTTCGAGGTCTCGTGACGAAGAGGGCAGGATGAAATGACTGTTGGATCATTTTTTTCTTTCCAGTAGCATTCACTGTTTCAAGAGCCTGGTTACTCGCTCCTGAGCAGTCTTCGGTAACAGATTTCACACTCTCCAGCCCGGATACTGGAGAGCGCCGGGGGTTAGCCGGGGCGCATGACAGAACACATTCTTCATTTTCGGACATTTTCATAATACGGTTTGGGAGAACCTCGTAGCACTTTCCCAAGGCGTTACTGCCACTCTTTTTGAGGCTATTTAGTTCCTCAAGGCTTGTGGTAGCCTATTTTACAGGTTAATTGACTGCCGCCTGTTGCTCGGCATTGTTGCTTGTTTAGCACCACCCGGGGGACACGTGTAGGGTGGGCCTAGGAAGGTGGTATCTCCTACGGACGCAAGCAACTCCATCCCCCGAACAATGAATGGGGAGAAATTTCCATTCTTATTATATGTATGGATTTTTTGTCAAAATTAGATAGGTAGGTACCTATTTTTACGAATCGTGGACTGGGTACTCTGTTTCAAGGTTCTAAGTTTTAAATGCACGTCAAATTAAAACCGCAATAGAAAGCCACGCTAGTCGTGGCTTTCTGTAGTTTTCTGTAGCTTCTGTACAAGATAGCCGGTCGGCTGGTAGATTTCGATAAAGTACCTACGTAAGAGGGCTACAAACCTATTAGGTACCGACTATGACGGTGATTTTTACGTATACCTATTGTTTCCGCCGGGAGGTCTGCGTTATACAAAATCCCATCAAAAACATAAATGTGAAAAGAGAGCCAAGTTCAATATTACGATGTATGTACTCATAGTTACCTATGAATTGGTAGTTGACTTCAACGACAAAAGAAGTGAGATCTAAATGGGTGCCAAGTTCAATGGTCTGTCCTGAAAAATATTTACAATATTTTATTACAACTTAAAAGATTATTTCTTCTTATCACTTAGAATTAATATAATTTTGAAGCCTAAAGACTGACTTGGCCAGTTCTCATAATATACTAGGTAGGTACTCTCTTAACTTTAGCTTGATCACTATTAAACGCACTTAATGCTAATTAGTGCGCCACCGTCTTTTATCGTGTAAATTAGTCCCCTCCATCCATTGGTTGTCTGGAAGAAATCGCTCTTTAACGATAAGACCGCCACTTGTACATTGTAATTTTTAATTTTAATTATGTACTTATGTATTTTCTGTAACATTATGTAGTGTACAATAAAGTATCTATTGTCTTATCTTAATGATACTTCGTCGTATGGTACCCATGAGAACTAGCCAAGTCAAACTCTGGGCTTCAAAATAATATTAATTCTAAATGATAAGAAGAAATAATATTTTAAGTTGTAATAAAATATTTATGTTGTAAATATTTTTCAGGACAGACCATTGAACTTGGCACCCATTTAGATCTCACTTCTTTTGTCGTTGAAGTCAACTACCAATTCATAGGTAACTATGAGTACATACATCGTAATATTGAACTTGGCTCTCTTTTCACATTTATGTTTTTGATGGGATATCATTGCTTTTTGTACAGTACTTTTTAGTATGTAATAGGTTTAAGACACCCAGTCATAATAATATTAATACCAAATGATTATTTTATTTCACCTCCCCCCCACCCCACTGCTCCATGGCACGGCCGTCGCACCGCGCACTGCGGCCAGTGAGCCTCGCCGTGCTTCGATATACCTATACCTATAATTAATTTAGTACTTATTTATATATAGCATTTATGTGCACTATTGATTTGAATATTGTAAGTACCTAATCAATAGATTTTTAAACAAAACTAGTTACTGATAAATTTATCTATATTCACCCAGCTATCTTATACCTACCGCCTACCTGGAAGGAAATTTAACTTTTTAGATCATCTGGAACTGGATTAGAATTTCGATCAAAAGAAACCTAAGCCGACAAGACTTGTAATGACGACGACTTGGCGGGGGCACTGCCTTGCCCCCAGATACCGCCACATACCTATAATATTATGACTATACGTTACAGGTACGTAGGTATCTAAAATGTTTACACCAACTAGCACCTAAGGCGATATACATACATTATTTTTATTGTAAACAATGTTAATATTATTACCTCTATGTTACTGAGCCGCCTTGTGCTGGTGAGTCGATATATTGATAGGTATTTACATAGGATATACAATTGTTACGTAGGTACCAGGAACCTATTTTTATTAGTGACTAGCTGTGCCGTGTGCCTAGCTGTTTTACCCGCTATACAGTTTGGTACAGTAGTGTATATAATGTTATTCCAGGGGTCTAAGCTATATTTTTTATTATACCAAATTTAAAGTCAATCGGCCCACCCGTTTAGGCGTGAAAAAGTAAAAAACATATATCCATACGTACAGTAGGTATAAAGTTTGTATTTATATTTATAATTATATTAGTAGGAATAGTGAACTCGCGCGCACTTCGTAGTATCTAACAGAAAATAGCCGCCTACACAAAAATTATAGCAACATGCGACATGTATTGCTTTATGCGTTCCTAGGCGTCCCAAACTTTAATACCATACATTTTTTAAAAATAAATAATAATTTAAAATGATAAAAAAATACTAGTTTCTGATTTTTCCCTTTGTTACTACGACATTACCTATCGGGATGCCAAATTTCAGCTTTCTAGGTCATCTGGAACTGGGATATTACTTTTGATCTATCCCTCAGTATGTATTAACTTCACCGATTACTGAATGTTTATATCTATATAACCGTTTGAGCTGTGTTATTGGGATTTGGAACAGAGATATAGTTCGTATATTTAAGTATATGTGCCAAATTTGACTTGTCTATGTGTAATAGTTTTTGTATAACGAGGGTGTAAAAAGTCGTCAAAACGCGCTTTGGATGGTTCGTGTAATATAACACACGGCGCGGTCGCCAGTTCCTTTGCTTGAACTTGGCTTGACTCGCTGCCGCGTGTCTAGATTACAATCGGAAATCATGAACAACGGAACAGAACCCACTTACCGGACGGAGAGCCGCCGACCGCTCGTGTCCACCTCAGGGAGGCAGGTGGCAGGACCACTTCCACGATAATTGTACAAGAAACCACTGGCTCAGAGGTGCCGGCACACAGTACACACTTAGGGGCACACCCACGAGACGCGTTAAAATTATACGACGCAGCGTGCTTCTCGCTCGGTAACGTTCGGACGACTGACGTTCGCGGCGGCGATGCGGGCGCGGGTGCGCAGAGACGCTTGTGGCGGTGTGGCGCGGGCGCGGGTCGGCGTGCCACAAAGGGATGACGGAGTACGACTCGACTCCGTGGTACGGCTTCGCAGGGACCGTATCCGCAGTACATCAATTCCGACTATTTGGCGCAAACACCTATTTTATTAATACAAATTACACATACCTAATTTCCTTCTCCTGTGTATCCAATTAAAGTATCACCACGCACTTATCAAAAACCTTCACAATTATTTACTATTAGTGAACACCAGACCACTTTTAACATCACACCACTAATAAACCTAGTTATTTGAGAACGTCACACGATACCTACAACATTAGTGACTGAGCGACTGAGCGGGGTGGCGCGCGGGCGGGCGCCGGTGCGGAGTAGCGGGGGATAGGCGCGTGTGAATTGGGCCGTTTAGATTACAAATACTTTATAGAACACATAGGATATTTTACCCAAAATTTAAGTACCTATTTTTATATTTTTTTTAGAATGAGAATCGTTAACTGAGTTCCCTGTTTTAGGCTTCTAAGTGATTTACCAGTCACCGGTAGAATAGAATAGAATAATGCTTTATTGCAAACCAAAAATATACAAAAGAACTTATTACTATAATATGTTATGAGAATATTATGAGAACTGGCCAAGTCAGTCTTTAGGCTTCAAAATAATATTAATTCTAAGTGATAAGAAGAAATAATCTTTTAAGTTGTAATAAAATATTTTATGTTGTTGTAAATATTTTTCAGGACTGACCATTGAACTTGGCACCCATTTAGATCTCACTTCTTTTGTCGTTGAATTCAACTACCAAATTATAGGTAACTATGAGTACATACATCGTAATATTGAACTTGGCTCTCTTTTCACATTTATGTTTTTGATGGGATATACTTTTCTAGCAGGGATGACACGCGTGACAAAGTCATTTTTCATTTGTTTTATATCATCCGAGCATGAGCATTCACGTTCAGCAGGGTGCTTACGCTTGCGGTAAGTAATTTGTGCTTCAGTAAGCTCTTCGCTTAGTTTTGATAAGTCGGGTTGCGAACCGGCTCCCGTAACATATTGTTGTGGCCGCTGAGCATTTGGATAAGAGTTCTTTAGTTTTAGTAGTCCCAGGTGGAGATCGCCTTACACTCATGGTAGGTATAGCTAATTATTATCTTCGTAACGAATTAAAATAATTGATGCAGTAATTATCGAAGTAAGATGTTTGGTGCCTCGCGCCGCATAGGTACTCATACGCAGCTCTCTGCCGGCCGCCGGTTTAAATCCGCTTTCGCTCGGTCACAAATGCCGATTCGTCCCACTGCCCCCGTGCCGTGCGGACGTTCGCTCCGCTTACCTGCGCTCAAAGGTTCATTCGATTTTATCGTTTGTTCCTTTGCTCTCAGCCAGCATTCGCGACCCACTGCCTTTCTTAAGGCAACAAACGTCTCTCTCGAGACGACGCTTAACTTTTAAGCACCCTTCCCTTGTTTCTATACCAAATCCACCTTCCGTGGTCTGTCGGTGGAAACCAAACGGTGCCAACGTAAGCCGACAGGGCGTTGCCCCGGAGCGCCCGTGTTTTTCTCCTTCTGAGAAAACCACGGAATCCGGAAGGGCTTGACGCACCGCCCAGGGTCACTCAGGCCCTCGTGCGACGTCAGGTACGCAGGTACACACCCGGTTGCCAGTTTTTGCTAAGACTGCAACAGCCGGAATTCGACTCACAACCTTTGCTAAGGACCTGTGAGTTGGCATTCACTAGGGATACAGACCTAGGCACTCACCTCCCTGTCTACACCCGGCAGGGAGATTCTCCCTTCCTATTAAGCTCGCCGGGGACCTCCTCCCCCGGCGCCACGTAGGCCCTTAACCTCTCTCCAGCCATGGATCTCCAATCCTGGCTGGGGAAGAAATATGCCACGATTTTGAGAGAGTACAACGACTCTCTCAAAACCGTTAATAATATATCTCTGCGCCCCGCAGCGCCCGTTCCAACCGAGGCAAACTCGCGCGTTGCCTCGCGCGCCCCCAAAGTGGCCCCTCCCGTCCGCCATGATATGAGCCCGGCGTTCATGTCACGCTCTCCCTCTCGCACGCAGTCCTCTCGCTCACTCGTAGCGACGCCATCGCAGAGCCTTCAATGCGCTCAGCCCTCTCGCGACGCAGTCTCAGACTCAACCCTCTCGCTCTCTCGCGACCCAATCCCAGAGCCTCCCTTGCGCTCAGCCCACCCGCTCGCTCTCGCCGGGTTTGTCACCCGCGAGCCCCTCCCCCCGCGACCGTTCGCGCTCCCCTGTCAAAATAAATTTTGCCCTCTCAGACTCACCGCAGTCTCCCGACCCCGAAATGGAGTGTGATCCTATATCCACTCCATCTCTCGCTTCACCCGACGATGACGGCTTCACCCAAGTCGTCTACAAAAAGGGTAAGAAACGTCCCGCGGCGTCTTCCCCGTCCCTCCCCGCTAAGGCCATCTGCCCTCCCTCGGGCTCTATGCCTTCCTCCGCGTCCTCCGACTCCGAGACTCCCGTCTCTAGACCTCCGGGCTCGTCCAAACTCCCCCCGCCCTTCCTTGTCCATGACAAGGATAGGTGGTACGACCTGTCCAGTTCCTTCGCCAAGCTCGGTATAGAGCTCAAATCGGCGACTAACACCCAGTTGGGCATAAGAGTGCAGGTGAAGTCAATCGACTCTCACCGTAAGGTCACATCCTTACTCCGCTCCAAGGCCATAGGCTACCACACCTATGCCTTGGAGTCTGAAAAACACCTTCGGGTGGTCATCCGCGGAGTCCCTAAGGAGCTCGATGTAGAGCTGGTCTCCGCGGATCTCAAGGCTCAGGGCTTCCCGGTTAGGGAAGTCCACCGCCTTTATGGCCGAAACAAGGCCCTCTTCGACCTTGTGTTGGTCGTCCTAGAGAAAACCCCAGAGGGTAAGGCCATTTTCAATTTGAAAATGGTCTGTAGCCTTTCGGGTCTCTCTATTGAGACCCCGCATCGTAATGGCACTCCTGCCCAGTGCCATAGATGCCAATATTACGGGCACTCTGCCCGTTTCTGCCATGCCCGCCCTAGGTGCGTTAAGTGCCTAGGAGACCACAGCACTTCTGAGTGCACCCGTAAGAGGGAGGATCCCGAACCGCCCTCTTGCGTGAATTGCTTGGGGTCCGGACATCCCGCGAACTATCGTGGGTGTCCCAAGGCCCCCAAAGGCAAAGGTCCCCAGAGACGCCTCTCGTCTCGTCCCACCAAGCGAACCGGAGCGCCCTTGGCTTCTCCGCGTCGCTATATGCCCGCCCCGCTCCCCGAGGGGAACGCTTGGTCGGCAAACGAGTTCCCCGCTCTTGCGCCTACCAATCTTCTCCCACCCACTCCGGCTCCCGTGCCTCCACCGCCTCAGGCCTCTCTGGCCTCCCAAATCCTCTCGCCTATTAGCGGTACGTCCGCCATGAGTAGGCTCATGTCGTTTTACGGCAGCGTCGATATGGACGCATTCAACAAAGTCGCGCTCGAATTTGTTGCTATTCAGCAACGGAAAGACTTCGATAGTCTGACGATCCTCTTTGCCCAAAACAGAGCCTTGATAGAGTCTGTCATGGCCGCGTTCTATCGCTCTTAACTATACTTCCACTATGGATAGTACAGCTAAGAGAATTAAGCCCCACTCTTTATCCCTGGCGTTCTACAACGCCAACGGCCTAGGCATAGGGACCGATAGGAACCAACTCCAACTTATTCAGCAATTTCTAACTTCCCATCAGGTAGACATCCTGCTAGTGTGTGAGACTTTCCTAAAACTAGGTCGGAAGGATCCGAAGATCGGAAACTACCGGCTGGTTCGTAATGATAGGACTACCGCCCGATTGGGCGGTACTCTTATCTATTACAGGAACTCTCTCCACTGCATCCCCATAACCACTCCTCATCTTACCGATCTCGAAGCGTCCTGTTGTCGCATCGGCATGTCCGGCCACCAGGCCATCACTATCGCTTCTTGTTACCTCTCTGGTAACAAAAAAGTCCACAGGAGTGATTTCGAGTCACTCTTCTCCCTTGGAAGCTCAGTCATTCTGGCTGGCGACTTCAATTCCAAACAAACCCTCTGGGGCTGCATTAGATCAAATACGAACGGTCACGATCTCTACTCCCTCTCGACTAACCTCGATTTTGAAGTTATTGTCCCTAGCTCTCCCACGCGCTTTGTAATTTCACCTTGTCTGATCGCGACGTGCAATATATCTGGAGACGCAGGAGGTTACGAGGATGTCAAATAAATTATAATTACTAAAAAGTTTCCTGAAAAAATTTTGAAGATAGCCGCAAAACGTGATTTTTAAAGAAAATGTATCAAAAAAGTTGGAATTTTGCACAAATGTAAGTCGCTGTCTGCCGAAACAATTAGGGGCGGTCGAGACAAAGGGTCCGACACGCCTACAACAAAATTGGACAACAAACAACGAAGAAATTAATTAAAAATGAAGATTTTCACTGAATTTACTAAAATACGCCAAAAATATGTGTAAATATGTAAAATTTGGATTAAAACTATTACTGTCATAACACACTCGTCCAGACCTTTCAATAGACGTATCAAACGTCACTGTCACTTAAAAACCAAAACTTAAGTTTAGTGTTTGGGTTAGGTTAGGTTTGGGTTAGGTTTGATGCGTAACGCATTTTTCCTGGGTAAAAAAAAAAAAAAAAAAGGTTTGGGTTAGGTTAGGTTTGGGTTAGAATAGAATAGAATAGAATTATACTTTATTGCATACCAAAATACAAGAAAAAGTTATGAACATAATATGACTAACATAAAACTAGAGGTAAACAATCGGCGGTCTTATCGCATAAAGCAATCTCTTACAGACAACCTGGTTGGAAGGGAATTTATGGTAAAATATATAGCGGCGGTGTGCAATAATGACTTCGGATAGTCATTAACATTGTAATAATTTAAATAATATGCAAATTTAAATACTATCATAATAATATATTATACATATGTACCTTATATTAAATAATATAATAACAATATAATATAAATAATATCTACAATACCATCTGGGGGCACGGTAGTGCCCCCGCCAAGTCGAGCGCGAAGCAAGCACTGCCGTACCATCTTTACAGGAACCATTTCGTCGCATTTTCAGGCCCCTATTTGAGAACCTCTGGATAAGACCAGAACACAGAAATTTTCGTCATCCAGTAAGCTATAATTATATACTTAAAATCCAAAATTTCAAGTCTGTAGGTCATTAAGTTCCGAAGTTAAGCGAAAGCAAAGTTTCGCATTTTCGACACTCACTCACTCATGATCATCAAAATAGAACTAGTACTTCCCATAAACTCAGAAAGCTGAAATTTGGTACATACTTAGAATTTATTGTATAAATCATAGGAAAACTAAAAAAACATGCAATTTCGGTCTCGTTATCGAGATAATTCATCTGCATAAATAACTTTGTAATCTCATATATATGTATAGGATTACAAAGTTACATTTGCAGTCAATGGTTAAAATTGTGTAATATCCAACTTATTAATTCAAAGTACATATATTTAAGGCATAGTATATGTATATTGTGAGTGTGTATATGTGTCGTAAATCGTCAGTTATGATCAGGCGATATCTAGCGTGGCCAACTAAAATAAGAGCCCAACCAAACTATTAGAAGAGATCGACATACCGCCTTTACTACAAGCTTTTATTTACTTTTACCTGTCGGTCTGTCTGTCTGTAATTAAATCTTGCAAGTTTAATTAGGCCCACTTCCCGGTATAATATTATGATGCATTGGACTAAGAGTGAACGCACACGTATCTAGATGGCGCTGACTGTATTTTAAAACGCGCTTACGGTTTGTATTTCTGATAACCTTATAATATAGCGTTTCTACAAAAATAAGTGAAATCCCACCAAAAACATTCTGTAAAAAACTAGCCAAGTCTCGATGGAGCTGCTTGTTTATCTCTAAAAAGTAATGAAATCTAGACAAAGTCGTGCCAAGTATAAGGTTCCTTACTGCGATTTCTTTATTATTATAGTTAATGTTGTGTGACTTGGCCGTTGAAGGGTACACAAGGGTATTATACCAGGTGCTCCATGACACTATTGCACCAATCTGTCCGCTACCCATTCACGATAGAAAATTTCTACTTGGAAAACGTTGATTGGATAACCAGTCAATTGTAGGCTTGATAAAGCTGCGTATTTCAATAATACTTATGTTTAGGCGATCCAAGTGTCATGGAGCATCTGGTTTTGTATCCTTGTGTACCCTTCAACGGCCAAGTCACACAACATTAACTATAATAATAAAGAAATCGCAGTAAGGAACCTTATACTTGGCACGACTTTGTCTAGATTTCATTACTTTTTAGAGATAAACAAGCAGCTCCATCGAGACTTGGCTAGTTTTTTACAGAATGTTTTTGGTGGGATAAACATTATAATACCAAACTATATACTTTATTAATAAATACATAAGAATATATACATATATACATATGTACCAAATATACAAATACATACTATTTCATTAATAAATACATAATATATAATTATTTGATGAGCAAGCTATAAAGTTTTATGAGGCAGTACTAAGATAATGTTCATACACGAGTTTTTTAAAAGTTTCAATAGTTTTAGCCTGTCTGATGTTAACTGGAAGAGCGTTCCATAATCGGACAGCACGAACCGTGAAAGACTTGTCAAAGTGTTGCGAGGTAGACAGAGTTTTCATCAGTAGTCTCGTGTGTGTAGATCGCAGATTAAACTGGTGACCTTGATGGACAAACTGAAAACGGTCTTTTAAATAAGAGGGAGAGACAGGATTGAAGAGTATTGAGAAAAGAAGGGATAGCACATGTGCATTCCGGCGAAGCCTGATTGGTAACCATTTCAGCTTTAAACGATATTCGGAAATGCGGTCAAATTTTCTTAAACCGAAAATAAATCTGATGCATACGTTTTGCAAGCGTTCCAGTTTGTTAAGCTGTTCCTCGGTTAAATCCAGATAGCAGGTATCAGCATAGTCGAGTATGGGCAATAAGAGAGATTGTGCGAGGGTGGTTTTGGTGGAGATCGGCAGAACATTACGCAAGCGTCTCAGTGATCCAGCAGTTGCAAAGATTTTACGACTGACTTCGGCAATTTGCGGCACCCATGATAGGTGTCTGTCTATAAGTACCCCAAGGTCTTTTACTGTTTGACATATTTGAATTGGCGTTCCGTCAAATAACACTTGGGGTAAGTGAAACCAGTCTATTTTAGATACCATTCTGGAGCTGCCAATAACTATGACTTGTGTTTTTGCTGGGTTCACGCTAAGGCCGTACGACTTACTCCAGTCGAGAATGATACCAAGATCAGTGTTAGTCAATCTGATAGTCTCAGGTAAACGTTCAGGTGTAGTGTGGCGATAGATTTGGAGATCATCCGCATAAAGATGATAGGAAGATGTTAAGTTTTGAGAAATGGAATTGATAAAGATAGAGAAAAGAAGGGGAGATAGAACACCACCCTGTGGAACACCTGTGTACGTGTTGCACCAGACTGAGTATGAATCGTCAACACGAACACGCTGCCGACGCCCATGCAAGTAACTATGAAACCATTGTAACGCCGAAGAAGATATATTCAGATTGCGAAGAAGTGCCAAAAGAATGTCAAAGTCTACATTGTTGAAAGCATTACTGAAATCAAGTAAAGAGAGAATAGTTAAGTCACCACCAGCCATACCACAACGGATTTCCTCCGTAATTTTAACGAGTGCTGTTACTGTGCTATGACCGGGGCGAAAGCCAGATTGAAAAGGATTGAGAAGATTATTGTTAAGAAGATAAAGATTAAGTTGTTAATGGTTAGGTTAGATTTGGGTTAGGTTTGGGTTAGGTTTGGGTTAGGTTAGGTTTGGGTTAGGTTAGGTTTGGGTTAGGTTAGGTTTGGGTTAGGTTAGGTTTGGGTTAGGTTTCCCCGTCGCCCGAGGACGACGCCGTCGTCGCCGAGGTGGGCCATAAGGAGCCTGGACAAGGAGGCCATCATAGAGGCTTCCATTGTCCAGGCGTGGCTGGCCCCCCCAGAGGGGCCGGTGGATGTGGAGGATGAGGCCGAGTGGTTCCGGGAAGCGATGTCGCAAATATGCGACGCTGGCATGTCCCGGGCCAGACCTCATCCTCAGAAAACGTGTGTGTACTGGTGGTCTCAGGAGATCGCAGCCGAGCGCTCCCGCTGCGTGGAAGCGAGACGCCAGGCCACACGACGTTTTCGGGGGAGGCGCAGACTCGCCAGTCAGCAGCTGCACGACGCGTATACGGAGGGCAAAAAGGCTCTGCAGCGGCTGATTGGCGACTCCAAAGAGCGGGCCAAGGCGGAGCTCCTAGAGTCTCTGAACCGCGATCCGTGGGGGCGGCCCTACAAAATGGTCAGGGGGAAACTCCGACCATGGGCCCCCCCACTGACGGAGACTCTGGAGCCTCGCCTTCTGGAGGAGGTGGTTAGCTCGCTCTTTCCCTCCGGGGTGGAGTACGCCCCGGAGATGGCGCCTCCAGAGAGGGCGCGCCAGGAGGACACTGCGGTGCCACCAGTGTCGGCGGGCGAGCTGGGATATGCCGTGTCCCGGATGCGCGGTAAGCGCAAGGCTCCGGGGCCGGATGGCATTCCCGGCGTCGCCTGGGTCCTGGCGTTGGACGCCCTCGGGGACCGCTTCCGAAGGCTCATGGATGCCTGTCTGGAGTCGGGGCGGTTCCCCTCGCGGTGGAAGGCGGGCGGCCTTGTGCTCCTCCGAAAGGAGGGGCGCGCAGCAGACTCTCCCGCAGCGTACCGTCCCATCGTCTTGCTTGACGAGGCGGACAAGTTGTTTGAACGGGTGGTGGCTTGCCGCCTCGTCAAGCATCTCGCCGAGGTAGGCCCGGAATTGTCCGATCGACAATTCGGCTTCCGGGTGGGCCGGTCGACGATTGACGCGATCAAGCGCGTCAAGGCCCACTCGGACATGGTGGTCGCCCGCGGCGGTGTTCTGTTGGCGGTGTCCCTAGACATCGCCAACGCGTTCAACTCCATGCCGTGGGCCGTCATCAGGGAGGCACTGAAGTACCATGATGTGCCTCCCTACCTGAGCCGGATTGTCGGGGCCTACCTCTCGGATAGGTGCATAACCTATCCGGGCGACGATGGACGGACGCTGCGGAGAGAGATGTCGTGCGGTGTTCCACAGGGCTCGGTCTTAGGACCGCTCCTGTGGAACATCGGATACGACTGGGTGCTGCGCGGGGATCTTCCCCCGGGGGCCAGCGTGACGTGTTACGCGGACGACACGCTCGTCATGGCCCCGGGGGGGACATTCCAGGAGGCTGCCCGCCTTGCCACCGTGGCGGTGGGGGAGGTGGTGGCACGGATAGGGAGATTGGGACTCCGGGTGGCCCTCAACAAAACCGAGGCCCTGTGTTTTCACGGGCCTCGGAGGGCCCCGAGTAGGGGTTCCACTATCCCTATCGGGGAGGTCTGCATCGGGGTCGAGTCCTCGATGAAATATCTTGGACTCGTCCTCGACGGGCGGTGGAACTTCCGGGAACACTTTGCCCGGTTGGCTCCCCGCCTGATGGGTGCGGCGGCCGCTCTCAAGCGGCTGCTGCCGAACCTAGGCGGACCTCGGACCAGCTGCCGTCGCCTGTACGCGGGAGTCGTGCGGTCCATGGCTCTGTATGGAGCCCCCGTATGGGTGGATGCCCTGACGGAGCAAACCATCGCCCATCTGAGACGTCCTCAGAGGGTGATGGCCGTCGGGGTAATACGGGGTTACCGCACGGTCTCCTACGAGGCGGCGTGCCTCTTGGCAGGATCTCCCCCCTGGGACCTGGAGGCGGAGCTGTATGCGGCGCGCTACGAATGGCGCGCCGCGCTCCGTCTCCGCGGGCTCACCGCGTCTCCCAGGGAGGTAGAGAGGTGGAAGGAGGAAGCCAAGGAGGCACTGCTCGAGAGGTGGAGTACGCGTCTGGCCCACCCTCGAGCAGGCAGCTGGACAGTGGTGGCAGTCCGTCCACTACTCCAGCAGTGGACGGACAGAGAGCACGGGTCCTTGACCTTCCGGCTCGTGCAGGTGCTTTCCGGGCACGGATGCTTCGGAAAGTACTTGCACCACGTAGCCGGCAGGGAACCGACCCCTGCTTGCCACCACTGTGGTAGCGACGTGGATACGGCGCAGCACACCCTGGAGGAGTGCCCAGCATGGGTCAGTGAGCGTCGTACCCTCGTCGCTGTTATGGGGGGCGAACTTTCGCTGGCAACCATGGTAAGAGCCATGGTTGCGAGCGAAGAGTCGTGGCAGGCCGCGGTTTCGTTCTGCGAGAGTGTCATCTCGCAGAAGGAGATCGCGGAACGCGAACGGGAGGTCACCACCGACCTCCCGATGCGTGCCCGGAGAAGGGGGCGTCGGAGGCGTATCTTCCACGCCCTTCTCCAGCCCCCATAACCTGGGTCTAGGCGACGAGTACGGGGGTACTCGTCGCCGCAAGAACAGACCCACGAGGTGGCGCGTGCGGTGTTTCCGCGCGCCCCTTGAGAGGGTGGGGTGAAACTCCTCTTCACCCCACCGCGGAGGGGTCCTCCTGTCAGTGAGGACCAAACGCCGTCGGGGCCGCGGATGAATGCTTCGGCGTACCCGTTGCCCCGGCATTATGGCGTCCCGCAGGAACACCCCCAGGTTTTTTAGTGGGTATCCCCGCCGCTACCATCTTTGGCGGGGGAGTCCCACATACCGCCCCGCGCCCCCCGGCGTGGGGTGATGATGCGTAACGCATTTTTCCTGGGTAAAAAAAAAAAAAAAAAAAAAAAAAAAAAAAAAAAAAGGTTTGGGTTAGGTTAGGTTTGGGTTAGGTTAGGTTTGGGTTAGGTTAGGTTTGGGTTAGGTTAGGTTTGGGTTAGGTTAGGTTTGGGTTAGGTTAGGTTTGGGTTAGGTTAGGTTTGGGTTAGGTTAGGTTTGGGTTAGGTTAGGTTAGGTTAGGTTAGGTTTTTTTTTTTATTGATGCTTTTAATTACAAGGGGTGATAATGGAGGCCAGGTGCTAATGGAATACACCTGGCCAGCATTTTACATGAGATATTTACAATAGGTAATAATAATAAGTTAAAAATAAACAAAGTATTTACAGCGGAGAAAGTAAAAGTAACAAGAAAATATTAACAAGAAAATAAAAAGAAATGAATTATTTACAGAAGAAATCAAGAAAATAAATTATTTACATGCTGTTGATAATGAAATGGTGTGCTATGTATTATTAAATGATTTGAGGTTTCTGATAATGTTGATGATATGGTCGTGAAATGTGGCTAGTGTGGATGAGTGTTTCATGATGTCTATGAGCGAGAATGGGTTAATGTTGTGATGGCAGTTGGAGATATGTTTGATGCGGGTGTACATGAATCGGGGGCAGTGTCTGATGAGGTGATCTAATGTTTGTGGAGATGAGTCGTCGCATGGGCAAACCTATTGGACGATAGGCTGAAGTTTCCGTGTGGTCAGTCTTATTTGGTTTGGGTATTATTTTGGCAATGGCAATTTTCCAGGTGGTGGGGAAATGTGATATCTGAAGGCAGCGGTTGAGTAGGTTGGTGATGGTGTCTGGAAAATGGTTTGCGAAGAACAAACAGATGTCTGATGTGAGGGAGTCATTTCCAGGCGCTTTGTTGGGATTCATCTGCTTGAGACATGAGATAATTTCGTTTTTGGTGAAGGGAGGTTCTGATGGATTTTGTGGTGTAGAGTACATGTTTTGTCGAAGAATGTTTTGGTGAGTGGTGGTGTCTTGAGTATCATCGGGGAAAAATTTGTTTATGAGGGTTGTGGCTGTTTCAGTAGAGTTCTGTGTGTAAGTGCCATCTTCTTTTTTAAGTGTGGTTGGTGGATGAGTGAGAGGTCTGGTTTTAATGATCCGATTGGTGACTGCCCAAACGTCCTCCTTGCCTTGTGCGTTACAAAATTGTTTGAAATGTAAGGTAGATGCTTTGCATATGGCTTCAGCATAGGTGGTTTTTAGTTCTTGTCTCTCTTTAACTGTACTTTCAATGGGTAGTTTCTGATGGACTAATCTGCTTAATAGGTGGTGATTTTGAATAACTTTATTTTTGAGGTCTTGTAGTTGGTCATCCCACCAAGGAGGACGTTCTGTGTGCGGAGTAGATTTGGGTAAGATGCGATTGCATGCGCGTTGTATGGCAGATGTAATGATGGCAACATGATTATCAACTTCTGTTCGGTTCATCGTGTCGTACAGAGGTTCTGGAGGGAGGTTATTTTGTATTTCTAGTTTTAAGGTGGCTTCTATTCGTTCCCAGTTAACAGAGGAAGTGTTGTATTTAAATGTACTGAGTTTTTTATTTTTTGTGGGGTTCGTTCGGTAGAGCTTAAGCGTGAATTGAATTGCGTTATGGTCAGAGGATGTACATATGGATGTGTTAACGTTCCAGTTAAATATGAATATGTTATTGGGTGAGCTTATGAGGGTGATGTCAATAATAGATTGTCGTGGTAATCCGTGGGTAACAGTTTCGAATGTGGGTTGGTTTCCGTTATTACAGACTGTGAGGCTATGAATGGTAATGAGTTCGAGAATTTTATCACCTCTTTTGTTATTGCAAGTGGATCCCCATAGGGTGTTCCAGCCATTGAAATCCCCACATATAATGTGTGATGATCCGGATGTTTGATGAAGGAATGAATCTAGTTTTGCGATTAGATTAGTTGGGTCATCGAGGTATGCTGAGATGAGGTAAATATTTTTCTTGTCGTTAGTGGTGCATAGTTTAATGATTGTGAGATTAGTAGTGGAGTGTTGGCTTATTCCTAATGTGCATATGAGGTTGTTTTTGGTGTATATAGCGGATTTGACAGGGTGATCATGAGAGTTGAGGCTGGGGAAGTAGTGAGATTTATAACCGGGTATATGGGCTGGTAAACCATTATTGCTGGTGTAAGGTTCATTTATAAATAATATCTCAGGTTCATTAAGATGAGACCAGTGAGCAAGTTCCTGGGTGGCGTTCCTACTACGTCCTAGATTTAATTGTATGCATTTAAGAGATGTACCCCCCGACGTTGAGTCAGTGGGGACACCGGTAGCAAGTGAAGAGGGTGAATTACTCTCCATAATCCGTTATAGCTCGAACTTCGAGTTTTTTTAATTGTGCCAAAGGGCAAATCTGGGAGGTGGCGCTATGCGCGAATTGGATGTGTTGTTTGGGGTTTTTTGAGAATCTCATGAAGCAGTGGGAGCATTTCACTGATTTTTCATTAAGTTTGTCCGGACATGATTTGTATTCATGTTCGCCTGTACAGTGAGAGCATACGGGTTTTAGTAATCTGCAGTTCTTCCGGATGTGACCATATTGTAGGCATCGGAAGCACTGTATTACAGGGACATACTCTTCCACGTGTACCTGCTGTATGTCGACGTGTAGGTGTGTGTATTGAGTGATGGTTTGCCATACTCGGGGAGATGTAATGAATGTGGCATTGTATAGACGGGGGTTCTTGTTGTTTCTGGTGTGCTTGAGTTCTATTTCGTCATTTGTTGTGTTGAGATTGTATATATGTAGGTTTTGTTTTTTGATCAAGTCAACCAGACTGTCTGGCTGGACTCGTCGAGAGATGCCCTTCAGAGTGACCATTGGTCTTAGTTTATTGGTGGGCTCGGTCCTGACCGTCGAGTCTGGTTGCTCTGTTCTTTTGATTGCTAGGTCCCTCTGTTCCTTGCTGTCAAACTCGATAAGAAGTCTATGGTTTGTGATGAGTTTAGTTTTGGGGGGAGCAACCGCCGGATTGTTAAGGAGAGGCTCGCACTTCCTCCAAGCGTTAATGGTCTGTTCATGATCTGTGGTCGGTTCCTTAGATGCAACAATAAGCATTGATTTACGAGGTTGTGGGAGTTCCGGCCAGTTGCCGTTTTTGATAATGCTAGCGTCCGTAGTGTTGCAGCTAGCTCCTGCAGTTTGTGAAGTAATATGGTTGTTAAGTTTATCAATGAGTACCGGTATCATATTCGCAAGTTTATCAATTTTATCAAGAGATTCCCTGCAAGAGTTATGCGGGTTGTCTGGTGGTGAGTCAAGTGTGGGAACCTCTTTTAAACAGGTGCTAGTTGCAACACTTTTCATATCAGGTGTGGTTTTTACATTTTCAAGATAAGCTATTTTCGGTTTAAGTTTTTCAATTATATCTATGATTGCAAGCTTGTCTTCTTTGTGGAGAGACGGTTTGTGGGTTAGAAGTCGGACGATATTAGCGTGATCTTTGCGAAGTCTGGCTGTGAAGCTAAGCTCATCTGGCGTATTGGATGTTGCAGGTGGTGGGCTGTTCCCTGATGAGTCCGTGGAAGTGGAAGTGAACCGGGGCTGGATTCGGAGTCGGAAAGATCTAGATTGAGTTGGTATTGGTTCCTCCGGTTCGCTTTGGGGGCTGCTGTGGACCATTTGTGGTGGTGACCTCGTCGGAGATCGGGTGAGTACCATGATGAATAAGTAGATAAAAATTGATCATAATAGATGTTCATACAGTATGATACATGTATTTGTATGAAGCATCGTCCTTGTATGATGCATCTGTGCAGATGCATCATACAAGGACGATGCTTCATACAAATACATGTATCATACTGTATGAACATCTATTATGATCAATTTTCATCTACTTCAGATGCATCATACAAACTCGAGACATCATCAAAATTAATGCATCTGTTCAGATGCATCATACAAGGACGATGCTTCATACAAATACATGTATCATACTGTATGAACATCTATTATTATAATCAATTTTCATCTACTTCAGATGCATCAAACAAACTCGAGACATCATCAAAATTAATGTATCATATTTGTATGAAGATCTATTTTCGATATATGTACAGTATCATTCTATTTGTATCATATTATACTATTATAATAGAAGATAATAATCTTACCCGTATGAGGATCTATTAGTAACACAAGTTTCTTTAGTTTTTAAAGTTAATTATAATAAGCGAACTAGTGATCAGGTTCGACTTCAGGTTTGAGATCAACAAATAAGTTGTTTATTCTTATAACTTGTGTATTAATAATCAGACCTTCATAATAGATTTTAGGTCTTTTAACTTGATTAGTTATCAAGATAGCGTTATAATTATTAGGAAAATTTGTAATGATCACATCATGCAGACCATATATATTATATTTCATGATTACAACTTTAAGTAAATCTCCTACTTTAATAGCTTTATGGATAATATTATTATTATTATTTTCTTTCATTGTTTGCGACATAGCTCGGGCAAAGTGAGGAAGTGAATAAAATAAACACAATAGATTACTGATTATAAAACTTTATTATCTTTACACCATTTTCTTAAGACTAATACATTTTTAAGGGCGCATACGTTATTATGATATACACAGCTTAGTATATCATTTGCTAATTCATATTCTTTATACAATGCAAGTATATTAGGACAAGTTCTATCTTCAAGATTATAAATCATAATTTCCGTATCGTTATTATGCATATTATTATATTCGTTAGATAGTAATTCCTTAAGCCATAACATTTTTTCCTTGCCTTTAACATAAACACATTTTTTTTGTTTAAACAAGCTACCAATTATATTTTTATGTTCTCTATAGGGTAAAAACCCCTGATTCCACAAAATGTTTCTATTTCTCTCAATCCAGTTCACTTGTCTTTTTTCGGATATACTTAAGTCATGAAATGGGTAGGGTGGTTTAAACAGTAAAACCAATGTACGGGTTTTATACATCATTGCAAATTCTTTTAATATAAATTTGTTATTATCATCTTTGAAGCCTTGTATATCCACTATAAAGCTCATGATATCTTGCGAACTATATTACTCAAGGGCTTATATTCAAAAATACGTTCATTGATAATTAAACAATATGCAGTTGTATTATCAGGTATGTCTTCTAAGGCTTCAATTTCTAGTCTTACATCGACAGGACCTGTTTTTAAACTGTCATTTTGTCGGGAACAGTCGATAACAAATAGTGGAGCCTTTTCTTTGAATTCTAACAAATTAAGCAATGGGCCTTCAGAACGATTGTAATAACACTGGCTAAATTTAGCATACATTTCATATAATATACTGTACTTATTTTCCTTAAAGTTTAAATTTAGTGACTCATATGGATAATATTGAGAGTTGAGAAATAATGTTACGTTATTTAATTGACAGTGATCAAACTCTGAAGAGTTACATGTTTTAACATTCTTTCTCTTTGTTTGTAAACAAAAAATAATGAATCGAGGTTTTTCTAACTGCGAAGCAGTCTTTACGGACCAAGAGTGCTTTGTTGTTCTAGGTAATAGCGGATATTCGTAAAGATCCCAATTTCGGAAAGCCATTTGTATCGGTTTATCTTTTTCTAATATTTTAAGCAGCGAGAGCCTTTCTCTATCAGATACTTTCACATGAGGAACACGCCATTGTATTCGATGTATATTTATATCTATTTCTTCGTCAGCTTGGATTTGTACGCTATTATAGTTCGAATTTCTTCTAGTTAGAATAAGTTCATGTTTACAGTTCATAATAATTTTATTGTAGTCCTCTGCAAATCCCATAATTCTATTAAGAGGAACGATAGCACTAAAATTACCATTATTTTTCTGTCCATGTATGTCCCATTTCCACATTGCGGCTAGTCTATTTTCACTTTCGTTCATGGAAACATACGATTTAATTGTGGTCGTTATTCCAGCATTTTTTGATCTGTCTATTTCAATACCATTTATTTCATATCTAATGTCTTGAAATAAGAACATTATAGGGTTGTTAGTAAATGGAATTTCTTTCTGAAGGGGCTTGTGATCTTTAGTGATTGTTGCATGTCCTTCAACAAGAATAAAACTAGCTGAAGGCAATATGTATATATCTTGCTGATGTATGGGGATTCGAATTTCATCGTTTTCTCTAAAACTGTTATTGTAAGTGTTGATATGGACGATTGAATTAAACACTGGAAACTGTTATTTAACTTATATTTTATTTTAGAGCACATTATATTTCCTACATTTTACAATCCGAGCCAACGAGAAGTAGAAGGCAACCATAGATTCTACAAAACAGGTCATTGACACATTGACATTTACGAGCGTTGACATTAAGGATAACTAGATGGCGCTGCGTGTCTCATTTATAGAATATTACGATTATAAATTTACCACAATATAACACGCCTCCTTAAATTTATAATCTTATACATGCCTTTACTAAACAATACTTGATCTTAACTAAATTATAATTAAATTATCTTTAAGCCTAATCGGTTTTTCACAAATTTTGTCTTATCTAGACTTTTTGTTAGCATGTCTGCCAAGTTACAATTTGAATCTATTTTTACAATATTAATTAATTTCTTTTCATAGTTTTCATTTATATAATGATACTGCACTTCTATGTGCTTTGAGTTTTTTGTGAAATTACCATATTTAGCAATAGCAATTGCACCTGAATTATCTTCATACAGATTTATCGGACTACTAAATTTCACATTAAATGATTCTCTCAACAAGTTTCTTATAAAAAGTACTTCTGTAACTGCCTCTGACATAGCAATATACTCTGCAAAAGTTGAACATTTAGCTACAGTATTTTGTTTTCGTGTTTTCCAATAAATTAAGTTTCCAAACAATCTAATAACAAAACCTGATGTAGATTTTCTATCCACATTATCTCCTGCATAATCAGAATCTACCATACAATCTAATATTTCAGTGTCTACATGATCATAATAAGTTAATTTTAGATCTTTAGTCTTATACAAATATTTTAATATTCTCATTGCATATTTGAAATGCGTTCGGCTATAACAACTTTGATATCTACTCAAATAATTTACACTGTATGCCACATCTGGCCTTGTTCCTGTACTAATATACAATAGTTCACCTATTATATTCCTGTATTTAATACTTTCATCTACTTCTTTAGCTTGCTCTAATTTCAAATTTGTTTCCATCGGTGTATCATATAACTTACTATTTTCTAGACCATATTTTGCAGCCAAAGATTCAATATATTTTGTTTGATTTAAGGTCATTACCTTTTTATCATCGCTATAATCAATATCAATACCAATGTAGCTTTTAATTTTTCCTAAGTCTTTCATTGCAAATTTTTTCATTAAACTGATTTTTACCTCGTCTATCTTGTTCTTGTCTTTACAGCAAATTAGAAAATCATCAACAAATATTAATATATATATTGGATCTTTGCTTGCTCGATTTACATATAAACAGTGATCATAGTTACTGCGAACAAAATTTAATGTTTTAATAAATTCATCAAAACAATCATACCATACTCTAGGGCTTTCTTTAAGGCCATAGAGAGCCTTTTGCAATTTGTAAACTTTATTGTCTCCGGTTTCATAACCTTTCGGTTGATTTACATAAACTTCTGACTTTACATATCCATTTAAAAAAGCAGTTTCAACGTCCATTTGTTCCACAAATAAATTATTTTTACAACTGTATGACAATAAAATTTTCAGTGTTTGTGTTTTTCCTACCGGTGAATAAACATTATCAATATTATAATCCTTTTGTTGGAAACCTCTCACAACTAATCTAGCTTTATAAACATCGCTACTTTTCTTTCTGAAAACCCACTTGACATCAATAACCTTTTTATTTTTTGGCTTTTCAACAATTTGCCAAGTATCATTTTTATTTAAACTATTCATTTCTGAATCCATAGCTATTTGCCATTGTTTATAATCATTGGAGTTCATCGCCTCCTCAAAAGTATTAGGTACATTAGCATCTACATAGTTTACATATATATACTGCACAATAGGATTTCCATATCTAGTCGGTTGGTTTCTCTTTCTTTTAGGTGTATCTACCTCTACCTCCTTGTTTTTATCATTTATAATTTCATCATTTACATTATCTTTTAAGTCATATCCGGTACTAGTCTCCTCCGTATCTACAAAATCTTCATCACTATCATATTCAATTTTACCTACTTCACTTGACACATTTGGAGCTTGTCCATTCTCCAAATCATTATCCTGTTTATCATCTAGATTTTCTAAACAAATCAACTGAATATTTTCTTCAACTACCTGTACATGCCTAGCATTAATTACTCTATTATTCAGTAAGACTCGATAACTATTCTCATTGTAACCCACTAAAATTCCTAGTTTTGACTTATCATCCCATTTACTTTTTCTTAAAACTTCAGGCACCCTGACAAAAACTCTACTTCCATAAATTTTTAAATGCTCTACATTTGGCTTAACCCCAAAAAATATCTCATAAGGAGTTTTATTTTCTACTGTATTTGCAATCGTCCGATTCTTTAAATATGCTGCTGTTTTTATTACTTCCGGCCAATACCTTCTATGAATTCTAGCTTCTCTCATTAAACACCTACCTATGTCCATAGCGGATCTATTATATCTCTCTGCAACCCCATTTAACTCATGAACGTAGGGCGGACATGGTAATAACTGTATTCCCTTTTCCCTTATAAAGCTATAAATGTCTTTATTTAAATATTCTCTGCCATTATCACACTGTATTTTCTTGACTCGTTTGTTAAATATATTTTCGACTAAATTTATAAATTCTATAAAGCAACTAGCAACTTGAGCTTTACTTTTAATACAAAATATTCTTGTGCATTTACTATAATCATCAATAAATGTTAGAAAGTATTTTTCTCCACAATAACCGGTTGTTCTATGAGGACCATTCAAATCAGTATGAATTAATTCCAAAATTTCAGATGTCTTTTTTCTATTATTTTCAAAAGGTACATTAGTCATTTTACTTTGAATACAATTTGAACATTTCATTTCTGTGGTTTCAATCTTATCTGGCAAACCATCTACCAACTTATTATTTATTATCTTATTTAGATATTGAAAATTAACATGACCAAGTGCCCTATGCCATTTTTCTTTCTGAGTCAATTTTACTGAAAGTGCACTCATTTCATTTTTCAATACAAAACCTTTTATGCAATACAGATCATTTATTTTTTCAGCAACAACTATTAATTCTCTGGCCTCATTATAAATTTTTGCACTCTCATTTTTGGCTATTATTGTACAATTTTTAGTTATCTTCGAGAAACTCAACAAATTTTGTTTAATACCTTCGACAAAATAAACATTATTCAAATCTACGTATTTTTCATTATAATAATTTTTGAAAAGTATTTTAACAGTACCTACTTTGGTTGCTTTTAACATTTTGCCATCTGGAAGTTTTACATCAACAGGAATTTTCAAATCAACATAGTTATAAAAATATGTATCATTATTTATTATATGATCAGTACACCCACTATCTAAAAGCCAACTTACTTCATTATTATTACATTCTTCCTTTTCAGTGTTCCCCGATACCTGATTTATTTCCGGATTACATACTTCCGCTGTCCATGACTGGAATGGAGAGTAGTTCGATGATTCGCCTCTGGAATATCCTCTGCCTTGGCTGCGACCTCTGTAGAAATCACCCCGGCTGCGACCTGCACCTCTTTGCAGACCTCGCTGACCTTGTCTTGTCTGGTATCGTCCTTGAAAGCTTTGTTGTCCATAATTATTATTATTTTGGCCGTGCCAACAGTCCTTTTTGAAGTGGCCAGTCTTTCCACAGGTAAAGCATTGCAATTTAGTTCTGGTTGCAAATGTACTCACATTCTGTTTCTCAGTTTCATTTGATGTCATATTCTTTTCTTTTATTTTTGAACGTACATAGTCGACTGTTCTTTGTTCCTCAGGAATCACATCCAGAAAATCTCCTATAAAGCTGTAGCTTGGTGGCAAGGCTCTGAGCAAATATCTTAACTTCTCGGGTTCGTCTAATTTTCCTCCTGCCGTTTTGAATTCATTTATTTTTCTCTCGAACTCAACAAAGAAATCCTCTATAGTACTGTAATTACTTAGTTTGATTTCTTCTATTTTCCCTCTGCATATTATTTGCATAGCTGTTGACTGAGTCAAATACATTCTATCAAATTTTTTTATCATTTCATACGCTGTCTTGCACTCACTTATATATTCGAGCTGTTTGTCCGTAATTGTACTCATTATTATAGTCCTTGCTTTTAAATCTTTCTTCTTCCACAGTGTCTCTATGTTTTCATATTTTCCAGGCATCATGCCAACGGCGGGCTCGTCACATTCTTTATATTCCAACAGAGTTAATAATCTTAATTTCCAGCTTGTATAGTTTGCTCCGTCAAATATTGGTATTATAATATCTTCTACCTTCGCCTGTTGAATCTTTGTATGTTGAGACATTTCTATAATTTCTTGTAAACCGATGTATTTCTCAATAATTGTATTACGCTGCAACGCGTTGGCCGGTACCCATGCGCTAATAACCTCAAACGTATTTTGTATCTTCTTTGCACTTCGATATTTTACTATTCACACTGAGTTTTTATGCGTAACCACGCTCTGCTACCATGTTGATATGGACGATTGAATTAAACACTGGAAACTGTTATTTAACTTATATTTTATTTTAGAGCACATTATATTTCCTACATTTTACAATCCGAGCCAACGAGAAGTAGAAGGCAACCATAGATTCTACAAAACAGGTCATTGACACATTGACATTTACGAGCGTTGACATTAAGGATAACTAGATGGCGCTGCGTGTCTCATTTATAGAATATTACGATTATAAATTTACCACAATATAACAGTAAGGGTTATATGAATGAACGTTATATCCTTCAATAGAATTATCGGATTCTGGTAAATCACAAATCTGAAGGATACTCATAGTTTATATCCCAGGGCTTTTAAAATTTTTTTATTAGCTTTGCTAATTCCTTTAACTTTCTTAATACGTCCTTCTTCTCTCGCACAAGACTTAATAATGTTATTTTTTTTCGCATAGTTAGAGATTTTATAAAACAAAATCATTTTGCTTTACGTATGTGAAGACGTAGTTGTATATGTTCTTCTTTAAAGTCAATAAGATTATTGTATTCGTCCACAATCTTTATAGTAATGGATGATATGTTATTTTTATTAATAGGAAAATAAATTATATTATTCGGCGCTTCAATAAAACGATGTCCAGGTGCTACGTTTGGTACAAATTCATGAAGAATATGAGACGGAGATCCGTTAATATAAGAGTCTTGTATGAGATCACATTCGATCCTTATGACAGAAAGCGGAAGAATGCTGACTGGCTTCGAAGATTCATGCCATTTATTGGCTTTCAATTTTGTTTTTTCAAATCCTAGAAGCTGACCGATGCTGTTACTTTTATCAAAATGTAAAGGCTTTGAAGAAAATAATAAACATTTGAATGTGTTATTGTTTGGTCTAAGTTCGATATTACAATCATCTAAATTTTGTAATAAGTAATCCTCTATATCATACAAATCGTAGCAACCGTAAGGTATTTTTAGCTCTTTAGCATCATCACCGTAGCAAAAACTATTATTATTTGAGTTAATATTTGAAATAGAGTTTGTGGTGGCGAAGTACAGTAACCCACATTCATATTGATAATTATTGAAATTTAATGACGGATAAAAAATTGTTTCCAGTAGAGATTCTCGACCCGTAATGGTTATCGTTACAGACATATTGAAATACTAAACAATTTTTACAATTAACGTACATTTTATTTAGTTTTATTGCACCAAAATGATTGAAGAAAACTTAAACATAAATGTCCACAATTGTAAGGATGATTTTTTTGAATATTTTCATAATTATAATGTATATTTTTACCAATATACTTAATAAGTTCTTCAGGTGGTTTTAAATTACCATAACTATCAAAATATTCTACATAATTATTTGATTTCGCGTAGGCTACCCAATGAGTACCAGGATTGTGAGAGCTATCTAAATTAACAATAGCACATTCTTTTCTGAAAGGATATTTCGGTAATTCATCTCTCATAAACACTCCTCGAAAATATGGTATACTTGTACTACACGCATAGCGAGCAATATCAATGTTACTGAGAGCTCGTTTGGGTAACCTTCGCATTAGTTTTTTTTATGTGATAAAAATAATCCCAAACCGTCTCGGTGAGGTTTGAGATGCAATCCATTTCCTATACACAATGCTTCCATCTTTTCATTATGCCTTTTCAATTCCGCTAACCGTTTTTTAGCTTCTTTAAACTCGTTTATGGCTTTTACAATTCCCGCAACTCCACCGCTCAAACTACCTGCAGCTGATAATCCAGCAAAAATCGGTATCAATGGTAATACACCACCAGTTTTTGGAATAGGAATGATGCGAGGTAGTTTGATGTTTCTATTCAATGATATTTCTTTTGCTGCTTCAATGGCTAGTTTAATAGCTGTATTTTTACATTTCGGTTTCATATTCTTTAAATGTTTTTCAGTGCGAGAAATAATTTGTTTAAACTGTTTTTTTACCCCCGTACCTTTTTACGTGTTTTTACCGTATTACCTGAACCAGTTTTTAGTTTAGCCAGCATTGCTTTATTAACTAAATGAGCAGCCACCTTTTCACTGAAGGTTGCATCAGATGCATGAATTCGCTGTCTCGCCCTCTTCATTAATTCTATATCTGCTTTATGTCGTTCTTGAAGAGAAATAGATTTATCATAAGCTATATCGTGCTCTTTGCAACTTTCATCCAATTTGTTAATACCCTTATCTCCTCTAGCAAGCCTTTTCGCTAACTTAGTTCCAGGACCACAAAAACGATATCCAGGTATATGTATTTCACAAGGTAAATGATTGATGAGCCAGTTAAGAAGACTACCTCTACTCATAACTTCAAACAAAGTGAACTAGTTCATTGAATGATTTCATTTATATAACACTTTCATAAAATATTTTTTTTATCTATCCAACTGTTTTCATTTGATGATAGACCTAACCATTTTACATATACCTTATTTTTCTTTTTTCTCAAAACTTTTTCTACAAGATATATGTCTGGATACTTTGTTTTTTGTAATTCCTGTGCGTAAAAAGATCCTAGAATTGAATGACCTTTCATATCTTCTAATAGGAATGTAACTGGATTCGTTTTCTGTACATTTGTAACTTTAAATATTTCTGTCGACCAATTGGGTGTGTAGCCTTTATCAAAGACTCCTTTATGTTTACTTATTCGTACAAAATCAGATGTTTTTATTTTGCTATTTTTTACTGATTTTAAGTCTCTATTCATTAGTTCTGCATACCTTTTCAATATGGTTGTTTTATTACTATTACTAACGTCTTCAGGCTTACAACCGATTGTTCGATGAAAAGACTGATTATAAATCTTTACTATTTCATCTAAAGTACCATTAATCCAAATATAATTTCCATTTAAAGCAAATTTTTTAAATAGATTACTTTTTAATGTCCTAATTAATCGTTCGGCTATTGAAGCTTTCTTTGTTGAAAAGGTTGAATAGTGTTTAACATTATACGTTTGTATTAATTTTTTTAAATCTTTGTTATAAAATTCAGTACCAAGATCAGTTTGTAAGTTATTCGGTCTGATGCCTTGCTTGAATAATTTTTCAAAATTAGCAACAACTTCTTCTTTCGTCTTACGTTTTAACGGGAATGCCCATGCGTATTTAGAAAATGTATCTATAACTACTAAAATATATTTATATCCATGGTTATATTTTGAAATCGATTGTAAATCAATTAAATCAGCCTGCCACAAATCATTTATATCCTTCATCACTACATGTCTTCTAGGAAAGTTTTTTCTAACATTTTTATATATTTCGTTTATTATTTCTGCTTTGCTCATTTGTCTTAGTAAGAGATTCTGCGGGTTTTGTTTTATTCTTAACAATATGTTCAATGATCTGCTCCAAAGATTTTATTTTCTTCTCGTAACTCTCAAAACACTTGTCTACATACTCCTTAGTAACACAATCTTTGACATCAGTAGGATTCCCCAGGTCTTTTATCACCTTTCCTTGAGCACTTAGATTACCATCACTTTCACGTTTCAATAAAGATATTTTTTCGATGTATTTCTTTCTTTTATAAGCATGAAGACCGAATTTATCGACATTCATGTTCAAGAAACTCTTAACAACTAGAAAAAAACGTTTAAGTTCTCTATTTTATTGTTTGATGATACCTGCCTCTTTTAATTCTTCTATAATTGAAATTATTTCATTATCGTGATTGGTGTTACCAGCATCTCTTGATGAAATCAGTATTTTCAGTCGGTCTATCAATTCATTTGGATCATCCCAATAAACTAAATCAGTATTTTCTTTATACTTTTTTAAAAGAGGTATTCCCTCACCTATTTTATTTAAACTGTCTTTTAAAGCTGTATCAGTGGGTACTGAGTCTGTAAATAAAGGTTTAATAATTTCGCGGTATTTGACACTTTTATCGCCTTTTATTTGCTCATTAGGATTATAATATCTTTTGTGGGCGTTAGTCAGACATAAAATATCTTTATAAACTATTTGATCTTCAGTCGAAACCAACGATAGATCCGGACTTTTTCGCAGCAAAAGTTCTCTTAAACCAGGTGTCAAATCATAACGTCTATCATGAATATGAATTGAATGTATCTTATTGGTTTTAGATGATGAATCTAGTACGGATATAATTACTTTTGTGTTACCCAGAAAAAAATTTCTATTTTCTCTTCTTATTCCAAAAGGCACATTTAAATTATCATACATATCTTCAATATCATTTTTGTCGAGCGATCTTTCCATATATTCTGAAGAGTTTTTGTTTTCTTTTAAATGATGATTGTTGCTTAAAGGCGAATTTTCATCACTATACACATCTTCAAAATCTTCATATTTTGAGCTAGGACTTAAGTATTTAGAATTAGTTTCATCTTCCATGGTTATAGTAGATGTTGAGTTATCCATTGTTCCATAATTATGACAACTTTTAGTCTTTCTTAATGCATTCGTATCATTATCAGAAGAATTATTATATTCGTAACCTGGGCTGCCAACTTTTATTAATGTTTTCAACGGATCTGTCACTGGCTTTAATAATTTATTCAAATTAAGCTGTATTATACTTTCGTTATCTTGCATATTTTTAATTTTATTTTTAATTGCACTGACTGAGTCAATAAGTTGTTTTTTTATCTTATTTTTATTGTCCATGTTTCTCTTCTAATGAACGACGTTAAAATAAAGAATATTTCAAGCTATCGTTATATTTATAGACCCTGCTATGATAATTATTTAATATTATAATAGTGCCTTATGTTAAATCAATGAACGTATCGAAACCTTTACGATATCTACCTTGTTTCATTGTACAATCTTTATTTATCAACAAGAAATTGTAAGGTTTCGTCCACACTATGCTACATATTTTTTTAAACTGATTCCATTCAATATCAGAATTTACATGTTCATTATAAATATGTTTTAAGTTTACCTCATCTTGTTTAAAAACAATTAATAAGTTGGCATTATCCCTAATTAACTGTTTCGGTATTTTTGAATATGTTTGTGAGAGATAGAAACAATCTATTAAGCGATGTCTGCCCATTGCAAAATAGTTTCGTACATTGCTTTGAGTTTCACATGCAATATCATCGAATATTATTACAGAATTTTTTAACGCTTCGTTTGGATGTACAACTTCTTCATGAGCATTAAACATGAAAAACGATATTTCTGAAATTCTCCTAAATACTTCATTGAGAAAAAGGTATTTTGGTTGAAAACATGTTTTAGAATATAAATACACGTTTTTGAACTTCAATCCATTTTTATCAAGCAGCAAACTTATCATCACATTGGTTTTTCCACAATTTGATGGTCCGCATATAATAGAACGTATTGAATTCGGTAAAAGGGGGCTATGTTTCACCCCTTGTTTATGAACTACATCCAGATTTTTTACATTTAAGGAGAGGTCTTGTTTAATGAGCTTCATCATTTAAGATTTCTTTATTATAACTGATAGTAACAGTAAATGTTGTGATTATAGAGAGCATAAATTATATGTATTGTGAGGTAATTAGCTTGTAAATAGGTAGTTAATTCATGCAGTTCTCGTTGTTATCTAAAGTTATATAGGAATTCCATGGTCTTTATATAGGTTCATAAGTATTCTAGAGATATAATATCAGCCTAAAGTCAGAGGTGTATTATAATATGTCGTGTCTACTGTAGAGCATAAATTTAGTGGGGATATTATAGATAATATATAAAATAAAGATACAAAATATTCGATTAAACATTATTTATTAATCCATTCATATATTAGCACAAACACTTAGGAATTACGATTAAATTACAATAAAGTATTACAATAACCCCATGGTAAGGTATGAATACAGTCGCTGTCTAACTGACGCTTGTCGTCATTACCATTAAGGAGTTGTTTATTAATTTCCTGCGTATAGATTACATGCTTTATCTGGGGGCACGGTAGTGCCCCCGCCAAGTCGAGCGCGAAGCAAGCACTGCCGTACCATCTTTACAGGAACCATTTCGTCGCATTTTCAGGCCCCTATTTGAGAACCTCTGGATAAGACCAGAACACAGAAATTTTCGTCATCCAGTAAGCTATAATTATATACTTAAAATCCAAAATTTCAAGTCTGTAGGTCATTAAGTTCCGAAGTTAAGCGAAAGCAAAGTTTCGCATTTTCGACACTCACTCACTCATGATCATCAAAATAGAACTAGTACTTCCCATAAACTCAGAAAGCTGAAATTTGGTACATACTTAGAATTTATTGTATAAATCATAGGAAAACTAAAAAAACATGCAATTTCGGTCTCGTTATCGAGATAATTCATCTGCATAAATAACTTTGTAATCTCATATAAATGTATAGGATTACAAAGTTACATTTGCAGTCAATGGTTAAAATTGTGTAATATCCAACTTATTAATTCAAAGTACATATATTTAAGGCATAGTATATGTATATTGTGAGTGTGTATATGTGTCGTAAATCGTCAGTTATGATCAGGCGATATCTAGCGTGGCCAACTAAAATAAGAGCCCAACCAAACTATTAGAAGAGATCGACATACCGCCTTTACTACAAGCTTTTATTTACTTTCACCTGTCGGTCTGTCTGTCTGTAATTAAATCTTGCAAGTTTAATTAGGCCCACTTCCCGGTATAATATTATGATGCATTGGACTAAGAGTGAACGCACACGTATCTAGATGGCGCTGACTGTATTTTAAAACGCGCTTACGGTTTGTATTTCTGATAACCTTATAATATAGCGTTTCTACAAAAATAAGTGAAATCCCACCAAAAACATTCTGTAAAAAACTAGCCAAGTCTCGATGGAGCTGCTTGTTTATCTCTAAAAAGTAATGAAATCTAGACAAAGTCGTGCCAAGTATAAGGTTCCTTACTGCGATTTCTTTATTATTATAGTTAATGTTGTGTGACTTGGCCGTTGAAGGGTACACAAGGGTATTATACCAGGTGCTCCATGACACTATTGCACCAATCTGTCCGCTACCCATTCACGATAGAAAATTTCTACTTGGAAAACGTTGATTGGATAACCAGTCAATTGTAGGCTTGATAAAGCTGCGTATTTCAATAATACTTATGTTTAGGCGATCCAAGTGTCATGGAGCATCTGGTTTTGTATCCTTGTGTACCCTTCAACGGCCAAGTCACACAACATTAACTATAATAATAAAGAAATCGCAGTAAGGAACCTTATACTTGGCACGACTTTGTCTAGATTTCATTACTTTTTAGAGATAAACAAGCAGCTCCATCGAGACTTGGCTAGTTTTTTACAGAATGTTTTTGGTGGGATCGATCTTATTAATTGCATCTTACATCTAGTACTTACATCATTATATAAAGTATTTTTGTAATCATTCAATCTCAAATGTTTACTTACAGATTTGGTAATGCCTTTAGCTTTTTTAATATTGTTTTTTTCGCTATTAATACAATATAACTTAGCTCGTAAGCCGACGAACTCCGTCAAAATATCGCCCGCCATTTCATCTTTAAACAACCCCGGAATTTTATCATTAACCTTAGGGATATTATATTTGTTATTTTCAGAATAATTGCTTGTGTCAAATTTTGCGATATTGTCATGGATATCTTTATATATATCGTCAGTATAAATCAAATATAGTAGACTATCAGTATCGGTGTAGCAAAGTTGAGCACGATTACCATACTTATTCTTCATGAAGTTATAGTGGAACTTATACATATGTTCTTTAGCATATTCTAACACAGAAAAACCAATATAAATAGGTCTATCTAATACAATCTTTTCATGATTCAATTGCACCGCAACAAAGTTTTTGGAGAAAATTGTTACGTTTTTAAGATTTGGTTTTGCAAGCAATTTTTCTGCTCCCAGGTGTTTGTTTGTCAAGTTTTTATCATCCGTCCATCTAGTTAATAGTTTCACATCCACTTGTTTACGTTTATTCTCTATAGTCTTTCCAAATATGGAATTATTAAGTAATTTAAAAAAATCTTTTTCGAAACAAGTTTTTGATGATTGTCGCAGAGATGTATTCAGATCAATATACTGCTTTAAGTAACTATCCTGTCTAAAACAAAGTATTCTATGTATTTTTTTTAACAATAAGCCATGCTTTAAACATTCTTTTAAATGCACATAATGAATAACATAATTCATTTTATCATACAGATTAGCTATGAGTTTTTTATTTTTACCGCCTGGGGGTATAATTTTTTCAGGAGCAAAAGGCAAGTCTTTATGTAATTCATGTAAATAATCTGGATATAAAAGATCGACTTCTAATATATAACCATATTCATTTTCGTCTGAAATATTTAAAACATTGAAATTTGTGATTTCTTTAGGGGACAAGAAATTAAATTCGGATATCGGATATTTTTTTGTCATTGCGTAGCCATAAAGATTGTTACAGTCCAAATATATAAGAAAGGAAGACTTGTCAGATTCTTTAAAGTTAGGTGTATATTTGTTGCTAGCAACAGCATGACGCAAAGAACACTGAGCAAGTCCGCCTCGTAGCGTATGCCTTTCTCTAACATTTGGTACATATCTAAATCATGAATTAATTCTAATTGGACTTTTGTATAAAATAACATAGCGTCCCAACTTAAACTAGGTGATGTAATATAATAGGCCGGATCCAATTTATAATAGTGCAAGCTCATTATTCTAAATCTCTCAAATATATCGCATAAAAGTAATACATCTGTTTTCAAATACAAATCAGTATATTCACCAAGATTCATTATATCAAAATAATTCCAAACGTTTTCTGCATGTTCATAATCATCATCAGTAATATGCTCCCCTTTTAAAGAGTTGAAAAATTCAGATTTACATGGCAATTGAATATCATTGTACTTGGACCAATCGTCCATATAGTCGTAGGGATAAACGCCCTTTCGACGAACTAGATCGAACTGTGTTTTTTCATTAAACTCATGTGAGAGGTGAACAAAATCGCTTTCAGATAAACTTTTACTCAACATATCGAGACTTGAGCTTAAAAATTGAAAAGAATCTATAAATTTCATTTCTAATGAGCGACATTTTTTGTCTGAATTAATAACTTTGGTTATTGACAGATATTTTTCTTTTGATTTAGGAATTATTTTTACAGCACCCTCATATTTCATTAACTCATTGATAAACAGATGCGAATCGTAACCAGTAAGATTATGAATTACTATTGGAATGAATGGACATACTTTATGCATCAGGTTACATAGTGAGTGTGCCGCGCCTCTATATGAAGAAGTTATATGATCATGATCTAGTACTTTATCACCTAATAATACTTCATTGCATATATGACATCTGGTAGCATCGCGATATTGTATTTCTTGTTCAGGTGTTAGCGATGTAACGGGTCTCTTTATTGATAAAATCTCATTTATACTTTTAACATCTCTGATTAAATGATTGATAAATACTTCGACGCAATCATTTCCTCTGTACGATACATATTTATTTAAACTTGAATCATACGAGCAACAAACATAATAACCAAAACAGGAAGGTTCATGTTGCTTCAATGATTCAATGTTTTCAGATTTTCGTTGGTTAATATTTAACAACAAGCATTCAAAATCGGCATATATAATAAAAGGAATTTTTTGCTGTCTCTCATAATTTTTAAATTTTAAAATAGAGTTCTTTTTAGGCATCTCGTTCACTACATTTTCACAGTTATGAGTATCGTGTTTAGATATATCGCTAAAGAACTGCAAACATGTTTCGCATAAAATTAGTTTATTCGTTCGTTTGGTAACTTGACGCTGTACTAATCTGGAGAGGTTTGTAATCAGACAATAATGACCTATATTATCGCGCTCTATGTATAGCAAGTTTACATGATTAATTTTACGATTCTTTGTTCTATATAATGGTCCTGTGACATTACATTTTTTATCTAAGCCATATATATTTACGCTAATATCAGGATTATTACTTTCAAATAAATGTATATCAGACTTTGTAGGTGGAAATGACATTCCTTCTGTATTGAGTATTGTATCATAATGAGGATATGATTTTACTTTGCATACATTTAATTTAGCAGGAAAGAGTGCAGCTGTAATACACCAAAGGAAACAATTATTATCAGAATTTCGTATGTTTATACAACTTTTCGAATTTTTAATTGACTTTGGCAATTCTATGTAAGTTCCGCCTCTCATGGGAGAATATTTATTTATATTAATTTCTAAATGACTGATGTGTGAATATGTCCAACCCGATTCACAGTGCTCAAATTCCGATAGTTTAGTTTTAAAAGTATCAATAAACTTACTTAAAGTTTCAGTTAAATCAGTACTCTCATATATGTTTTCATACTTTGTATTAAACGATTTTATTTCAGTTTTATCGGATTTAGACAAATTAAAATATGCGAATAACTCAAAATTTACCTTTATACATTTATGTTTTTTAAGATACATCTTTAATAAACGTTTTAATTGGTTTCGATTGTTGTCAAGAAATGTCTCTGGTGTAGGATATCGAGCATTGTGAATAGGATTCAGTCTTAAGGCTACAATTCTATTTTTAAAAGCAGTGGCAACTATATCAATGTTTTCAAATTCAGATCTTTTCAAGCTGTTAGACTTATGTAAATTCGTTCTTATATGATATCTAAAATCATTTCGAGGCATCTTTATATGACATTTATTACATTCAATAATTGATTCATGGTTATATAAGGTATTATGATTTATTTGTTCATTATTTCTCAATTTATAACGATACTTTTTACTATTCATTATAGAGGTATTGTTATCTGTTTTGCTTGATGTTGTAACTGTGGAAGAAATAAAACATATTATTTATAATAGAGAAAATAAATGTTTATTCTAAAATAATAATGCAAATTAATATATATTCTTATTACATAATTATGATTACAATGTTTATTTATTATTATTAAAAGGTTAAATATTTCGACTTATATAATATTACTTGTAACTTAAACACTATTGCTGCCTCCTCCAAAAGAGTCTACTGGCAACCCTCTGAACTCTTTCTTTACGGCGTTTACAAATTTCGAGAGATGGCCCCATGCCTCGGAGTCATCGTTCGTACGATTTTTAATAAATATAATGGCATGGCGCCATCTCAACACGGGCGAAATATCCTTGATCTCGTCATGGTTATACACTTTTAGTTCAATTTAATGGGATCCTTTTTTACTAGGATCACTCTGTCTAGTTATACCTCGCGACGTCCTCTTAGTTAGCTGCGACACGACGTTGGAAGTTTGCTTTTTTTCCGGTGTTATATTATCATCGTCGCTGTCTGATCCAAACAAGTCACGGGCCAAGGTGCGCTTATTGCTGTTGTGCGACGTTCCCGCCTCTGACTGGATCGGCGGGATGCAAGCGGGCGTAGTAGCAGGAGCAGGAGCAGGAGCAGGAGCATCATCAGCAGCAGCGGATCTCGGTGTACAACGATCGTCTGTAAGTAGAACGTTAGTGTGCGTTAGAAGATGTGTATGAAACGTATGTATCATAAAACTATTTAAGTTCCTTCAACTGTACTGGATAAATTAGATTAAATAGTACCAAGCCCTGGTCTCCGGATTAGTTCTGTTTTAAATCGTCATATCTAGCGCTCTGCTTGATATATTTAAAACTTCTCTGACGGTATATGTTTTTTAAAGTTATGTAGTATTTTCCGAAGTGGTTGAATTTAATTTGACGGTTGATTGCACAGTCGTTTCTTATTGCTATGATTGAAGGTTAATTAACTTACCAGCATGTTCTAGATCGCTCTCGCTGTCCGTCCCGAACATCTCATAACGGGATCGCTTCATCGGCGTGGCTGGAGCAATTCTTGGCAATCCGTTCTTCCGCTTCGGTATCCGGTATGAGGAACCGGCAACCGGTGCGGGAATCGCAACAGATGTCGGTTTCGACACCTGTTGATGCTTATGTTCCTGCACCGGTTCTCGCATCGGTTCAGGGCTGGCACTGAGAGCTGGCATGTCCCGGCCTCGTGCTGATTTCGATGAGGACGATCCCTCATGACGATGACGGTGCGGTTGACGATGCTGTTGACGATGCTGGCTGCTTGATGTTCCTTTTTGCTGAGACCTGGAATCAATAAAGTGTTTTATTAAGTTTATGTACATGAATAATCGATTAAAATAATATAGGTACATAGAATATATAATAAACAGACACTTACATTATTATAATTATCGAAGTTCTTCTTGTTAGCTTCTTAACTTGTCGCTCGGGTGGTTGCGGGATGAAACTGTGATATTCACTGCTCTTACTACCGTTTAAATAACACTTCATCTGCATCTACTTTTCCCATATTTGAAAAATAGCCTACAATGCAAGCCTAAGCCTAAATGAAAGAAAGCAAAGCAAGCAGTCATGTATCTATAAATAATTCATCCTAGTTTACTTGTAAGTCTTCTCGTGTTATAAAATTGTAGGTACCTTTTAGTCGATAGACATACCGCATTACCTCTTTGCCAAAGTAGATTTAGTATTATAGAATCCACAGAAATCGTAATAATAAGTTATAGAAAAGCCTTTAAAGCTAGAATCAACATATTATAATACATAATTATGTTTTGCGGATTACATCAAATTCCTACTAATATTATTAATATTAAAGTATGGATGTGAGTTAGCGGATGTGTTTGTTACCTCTTCACGATAAAACGACTGGTTAATTCAACTGAAATTTGGTTAGTAGTAAGACACTGAAATAAAGCATTGACAGCATTCCAGCGAGTAAAACCGCTGGGTAAAACTAAGAATAAATGGCACGTCTATTATTTTATTGTTAATGTTTCTGATGAAAATTGATCGGTTGCTATGCCTGTATCAAGGAATGTGAGGTGTCTAGTGACGGCGCGTGCTAAGCTACTCATATGCAGACAAACGGTGTAAATCTGAACTCTAATGACAAAAACCAAAAAAAAGGATTTTCTATAAAACTCTATGATTTCAGTTCATAATTATCATTCAACATTCGGCAATCGTGACAAATCGCTAGTATATCTCATAGATACCTAAAATGTCGGTAAGTAGGTCCATTTTTTTAATCAGTATAGTATAATCATTGTTTATTGCCAATCATTTAACAAACTAACTGGTACACTCCTCTTTCAGTATTCACCATGGATTTTGAGTCCTCCTCTCAGCATTGACGAGTGCGGCATCTATCCTAACAAAATAGTGAATCCCAACGAAGTAAACTCTTTGCCTACACGCAATACAGAGGGATCTACGAAGCTATTTTCATGTTTGAAAACAGCGATTGAAGGAGTAAAAGTTATCCCACCAAAAACATTCTGTAAAAAACTAGCCAAGTCTCGATGGAGCTGCTTGTTTATCTCTAAAAAGTAATGAAATCTAGACAAAGTCGTGCCAAGTATAAGGTTCCTTACTGCGATTTCTTTATTATTATAGTTAATGTTGTGTGACTTGGCCGTTGAAGGGTACACAAGGATACAAAACCAGATGCTCCATGACACTTGGATCGCCTAAACATAAGTATTATTGAAATACGCAGCTTTATCAAGCCTACAATTGACTGGTTATCCAATCAACGTTTTCCAAGTAGAAATTTTCTATCGTGAATGGGTAGCGGACAGATTGGTGCAATAGTGTCATGGAGCACCTGGTATAATACCCTTGTGTACCCTTCAACGGCCAAGTCACACAACATTAACTATAATAATAAAGAAATCGCAGTAAGGAACCTTATACTTGGCACGACTTTGTCTAGATTTCATTACTTTTTAGAGATAAACAAGCAGCTCCATCGAGACTTGGCTAGTTTTTTACAGAATGTTTTTGGTGGGATTTCACTTATTTTTGTAGAAACGCTATATTATAAGGTTATCAGAAATACAAACCGTAAGCGCGTTTTAAAATACAGTCAGCGCCATCTAGATACGTGTGCGTTCACTCTTAGTCCAATGCATCATAATATTATACCGGGAAGTGGGCCTAATTAAACTTGCAAGATTTAATTACAGACAGACAGACCGACAGGTAAAAGTAAATAAAAGCTTGTAGTAAAGGCGGTATGTCGATCTCTTCTAATAGTTTGGTTGGGCTCTTATTTTAGTTGGCCACGCTAGATATCGCCTGATCATAACTGACGATTTACGACACATATACACACTCACAATATACATATACTATGCCTTAAATATATGTACTTTGAATTAATAAGTTGGATATTACACAATTTTAACCATTGACTGCAAATGTAACTTTGTAATCCTATACATATATATGAGATTACAAAGTTATTTATGCAGATGAATTATCTCGATAACGAGACCGAAATTGCATGTTTTTTTAGTTTTCCTATGATTTATACAATAAATTCTAAGTATGTACCAAATTTCAGCTTTCTGAGTTTATGGGAAGTACTAGTTCTATTTTGATGATCATGAGTGAGTGAGTGTCGAAAATGCGAAACTTTGCTTTCGCTTAACTTCGGAACTTAATGACCTACAGACTTGAAATTTTGGATTTTAAGTATATAATTATAGCTTACTGGATGACGAAAATTTCTGTGTTCTGGTCTTATCCAGAGGTTCTCAAATAGGGGCCTGAAAATGCGACGAAATGGTTCCTGTAAAGATGGTACGGCAGTGCTTGCTTCGCGCTCGACTTGGCGGGGGCACTACCGTGCCCCCAGATAAGAATTGAAATTTACGAAGCAAATCAATTTTTTAGCAAAGAACAATCAATTTGTAAATGTAATGCTGAGTTGTGCTGTCAACATATTGTAACAAATATAAATTCAGATTTGATATATGCTAAAGTAAGGGATGTATTAAAATCGATGGATAACAATTTGTATGTAGCATTGTAAAAGAAATCATGATAAAGATGTGTATCATTAAAAAAATATATGTATTGTTTTTCCTTATAATTAGTAATTAAGTCTTATTATAATAATATTAATTACTATCTATTGCATGAATAAATAAACAAAATCATAGATCTTCATACAAATATAATGCATTAATTTTGATGATGTCTCGAGTTTGTATGATGCATCTGAAGTAGATGAAAATTGGTCATAATAGATGTTCATGCAGTATGATACATGTATTTGTATGAAGCATCGTCCTTGTATGATGCATCTGAACAGATGCATCATACAAGGTACGATGCTTCATACAAATAGATGTATCATACTGTATGAAGATCTATTATGATCAATTTTTATCTACTTGAATAGTTTGGCTTACCGAAGGTTAGTCCAAACACTGCAATCCTGGTAAGTCTAGGCACTGCAATCCCGGTGAGAGCACTCACATCACTTCACTATCACTTTCACTTCGCACGGGTGTCACCTTTTAAGGTGGTATACACTGCATTCCTAGTAGGACTTAGAGGTCACCGGTGGTCACCGATGGCCGGAGACCGTTCACCAGCCAAAGTCACCGAAGTCACCAGATCCAGTGACCTTTCCGTCACCAGGACAGGTGACTAGTCACCGGGAATCCTCTGGAAAACTTCCTCGGAGATCCTCAGATGGTACGTAGTGGGAGTCGCAGCGCCAGTACTAAGGGCGCTCAGGTGGTAGGGCGCCGCTCCCGGCTCCAGGGGCTTCGTCAGAGGACTCTTCAACCTCAGAGGTCACCAGTGGTCACCAGATCCGGTGACCAGGGTTAGGTTAGGTTAGGTTAGGTTAGGTTAGGATCCCCTCGAGCAGGCAGCTGGACAGTGGTGGCAGTCCGTCCACTACTCCAGCAGTGGACGGACAGAGAGCACGGGTCCTTGACCTTCCGGCTCGTGCAGGTGCTTTCCGGGCACGGATGCTTCGGAAAGTACTTGCACCACGTAGCCGGCAGGGAACCGACCCCTGCTTGCCACCACTGTGGTAGCGACGTGGATACGGCGCAGCACACACTGGAGGAGTGCCCAGCATGGGTCAGTGAGCGCCGTACCCTCGTCGCTGTTATGGGGGGCGAACTCTCGCTGGCAACCATGGTAAGAGCCATGGTTGCAAGCGAGGAGTCGTGGCAGGCCGCGGTTTCGTTCTGCGAGAGTGTCATCTCGCAGAAGGAGATCGCGGAACGCGAACGGGAGGTCACCACCGACCTCCCGATGCGTGCCCGGAGAAGGGGGCGTCGGAGGCGCATCTTCCACGCCCTTCTCCAGCCCCCATAACCTGGGTCTAGGTGGCGAGTACGGGGGTACTCGTCGCCGCAAGCACAGACCCACGAGGTGGCGCGCGCGGTGTTTTCCGCGCGCCCCTTGAGAGGGTGGGGTGAAACTCCTCTTCACCCCACCGCGGAGGGGTCCTCCTGTCAGTGAGGACCAAACGCCGCCGGGGCCGCGGATGAATGCTTCGGCGTACCCGTTGCCCCGGCATTATGGCGTCCCGCAGGAACACCCCCAGGTTTTTTAGTGGGTATCCCCGCCGCTACCATCTTTGGCGGGGGAGTCCCACATACCGCCTCGCGCCCCCCGGCGTGGGGTGATGATGCGTAACGCATTTTTCCTGATCAAAAAAAAAAAAAAAAAAAAAGGTTAGGTTAGGTTAGGTTAGGTTAGGTTAGGTTAGGTTAGGTTAGGTTAGGTTTTTTTTTTTTTTTTAGCCGCCGTTTCTTCTTGCGTGGCAAGAATCTTTGTTTTATTATATTTTTATTTCCAATTCTCTTTTTTCCGCTGCTGTGATTTTTTGCGGCATTGGCGTTTTCTTTTTGGATGCTCTTTTCCAATTATTTTAAATTTTTACATATTCTTATTTCTATCTTATATTTATACAGTTCTTGCCAACGGCGTTGCTAAGTTGTTTGTGTTCGTTACATTTCTGGTCTTATTTCTATCTATTGCTATTTTTGCTACTTTATGACAAAACCGCTCTAGATATGGCCTGGAGTCTTTGTTACCTATTATTTCGGAAATTGTTGTTTCACTTAATGTTTTTCCAGTCCTTACTTCCAGGTCATATCTATCTCGGTCATGTCTCGGACATTCTAACAGTAGGTGGACAATTGTTTCCGGAACTTCGGGGTCGCACACACATGACTCATTGTCTTTTAATTTAAATTTGAATAGGTAAGCAGCAAAACCACCGTGTCCCGTCAGCACTTGTGCCCAAATCGATGTTTTGTCCAGGCTCTTTGTTACTCTGTGGGCATGCCACACATCGGGGAAAAATATGCGGGTGACTCCGGCTGTGGTCGCTCCTGTGTACCTCCCATTCCATTGCGCAAGTGTGCTCTCTCGTATCCTTCTCTTTACATGTGAGAGTGGGCATTTGTCATATGCTGGTGCAACCCTCTGGGCCGCGGCCTGTCTCGCCAACTCATCGGCGCGCTCATTTCCGGGGATCCCGACGTGAGCTTTGACCCAAAAGAACTGGAGACTTTTACCACGCCCCTGTAACTCCTTAATATTCTTGCGAATATGGGTAGCTAGGGGGTGATGAGTTTCCGGGTTTCGGATCAAATCCAATGAGGAACGGGAGTCGCTGAGCACCGCTGCACAGTCGAAACCGCTTTGGATAACCAGATCCGTAGCTTTGGCTATTGCGAGCAGTTCCGCCTGAAAAACGGTGCACAGCGGCTCCAGCCTCATTCGCTTGGTCCGAATCTCGGACCCATCCCGCCAGTAGGAGTATGCTGCCCCGACCCCATCAACTGATTTACTACCGTCGGTGTAAATCAGATGGCCGGGAAGCTGTAGCTGGGCTACAGTTTCGGGGAGCATATTCTCCAGACATTGATATTCAATATCCGGCTCGCTGGCGGGATGTGGAGCCTTAATAAAGGCCTCACGTTCCTCCAGTTCGCGGGAGTCCAGCTCTTCGGTCGGGCACCCTCGCTTGCACTCATACAGCCGAGCTGCCTCCACAATCCGCAAATCGAGAGGGAGGAGACCCGCCAGTATGAGTGCCGCATTGAGCGACACTGTTCGGTGCGATTTGGCGATTTTCTGTGCAAAGCCCCTCTGGATGGTAGCGAGGGTCTTTTGCACACAGATTTTTTCCGCGGCCTCAGCCCAGGAGCTCGCACCATACATTATTATGGGCTCTATTACGGCGGTGTACATCGTCCTGATGATCCCCGGGCACAGTCCCCACTCAACCCGAGCCATCGTTGACAGTTTCCTGTATATATTTGCAGCCTTACGGCATACATAGCTGACGTGGGTGTTGAAAGTTAATTTACTGTCAACGATGACTCCGAGGATCTTTAGCTCAGTTACCATCGAGATGCCAACGCCTCCCATCTGAACGACCGGAGTGTCACACTTAAGCTTGCGCGTAACCATCATCGCTTGGGTTTTCTCTGCGGAGAAACGGAGCTTATTTGTGACACCCCAGTCGTGCACACAGGTGAGAGCGGCGTTCGCATCCCGCTGGATTTCGAGCGCCGTGTGCCCGGAGAATACCAGGACGATGTCATCCGCAAACGCCTGCACGTATACGCCCATACTTTCAAGGTTGTCCAGGAGGGGGTCCAGCAGCAGGTTCCAGAATAGTGGCCCCCCAATGGAGCCCTGAACGCAGCCTTTAGTCTGGGTTTTCCGCTCTGTTCTTCCCGCATAATGTACGGCCACTGTTCTGCCTTGGAAATAGTTCCCTATTAAAGCTCGCAGATTGACGGGGACCCTTTTTCCAATCAATTGGCACTTGATAGCGGGCCACCACGCGTTGTCAAATGCTCCCTCAATGTCGAGGGAGACTATTAGGGCGGTCTTTTTCCTACTCCTAATACCCCTGACGTGCTGCATGAGGTCGTATAGCGCGTCCTCCGTGTTCCGCTGAGGTGTGAAGCCGTACTGCCTTTGGTTGGACTTGGGCAAGACATGCCAACGGATTCGTCGGCATAGGATTTTCTCCAACGTCTTGCCCATGATGGACAGTAGTCCAATGGGGCGGTACGACTTCGCGCGGGCATAGTCTGGACGCGCTGGTTTCCTCAGCACCACGACAGCCGCTTCTTTCCACGGCGCTGGAAAGCACGCCAAGTCAAGGCACCGGTTCAGGATGGCTAAGAATAGCTCGATTTCCGCGAATATAGCACAACAACATATGTCGCTGGTAAATCCATCCTGGCCCGGTGCCTTTTTTGGGTTGAAGCTGCGCAGAGTCCGGATGAGTTCCCCCTTGGTGATCGGGGGGTCATCAGTCTCTCCTGGAAGGCGCGTATTGGCCAGATCCGCCTGGCTTCTGATGCTGGTGTGGATTTCAGAATCCGTGCCATCATCGTCATCGGCGAAGAACGTTCTGGCCAGCAGCGCGACTGATTGTTCCGGGCTTTGCACAACTCCATCCTCCACGAGTAGTTGGTCTTCGTGGTGGCTGGACGCTCTTCTCAGCACCCGGTAAATGCCATCCCACATAGACTCCCTCTCTTGTCTAGTGCAGAGGGACTTCCAGCTCTCCGTCTGGGTGCTGGCGGCCTTCCGCTCATATTCCTCCTTGGCGCTCAGGTATTCGTCTACCACGTATTGTCTACGGCGCGGCGCGGCACACCGAATTCTTCGGCGTTTGGTGTTCACCTCGCATCGCAGCCTTTCGAGCTCCTCGCTCCACCAAGGAAATGGTTTTTTGTTTTTGGGTGGTTTTCGGAGGGGAATGCATTTTTGACATGCCTCATTTATCGTCTCTAAATATTCCGATACCACCCCTTCCAATTCTTTCATATCGCTGATGTTCTTTATCCGCTCCGGGGTGAGGCCCCGGGCGGTTATTCCATTTTGCATTTCCTTGGTGAAGCGATTCCAGTCGGCCTTCTTCGTGTTGAAGCGTCGAGTAGTCCATCTGGCGTTACCTCCGGGTGGTACCCTGAGGCCTAGAGCGACACGTATTGCTCGATGGTCTGAGCTGGTCACGGAGTCGTCCACTTTCCATTCTCGGACGCTGCTCAACAATTCGTGAGTGCAGACGGTTACATCGACATGACTCGTGTACCCTCTGCCCCCACGGATCGTATCGAAGGTGGGGACGACTCCTCTGTTCAGTACGTGCAACTCCAGGTCATCAAAGAAACCCCTCAGGATTTCCCCCCGTGTGTCCTCCTCGACGCTCCCCCACCACGGGCTCCAGGCATTCCAGTCCCCTCCCACGAGGATCCTGTTAGTGCCGACCCGGCCCATGAACTCACGCAATTGCGAGAGATACGGTTCGATATCCTCCGTGCCCTCAAGGTAAACAGAGATAGCCGCCACGGTCCAGTCACTCGTCTTTAAGACGACAGCCACGACGTTCTCGGTGACGATTTGGGGGTTCACATGAACCTCCAAATCATCGCCGAACACCATGACTGCCGCCTTGACGGGTTTTGTCCTAGCAGTCTCCCTCTGTATCACCCTGACGCCACGGAAGTCACCGACTCGCCCCGCCGCGCCGACGTAAGGCTCCTGGACCAGGGCGACCCCAACACGACCCTCCTGGGCGGACTTTACTAACTCCTGAGTCGCCAGGCGACCCCGCTGTAGGTTGGCCTGGTACACCGCCAATTGTCCCCCACATGCCCGATCCGTTGTGGTGCCCTCAGCAATAGCTCACCGAGGAGCGCGCTATCGCATCCCACTTCTGTCGTATAGGGCAGTCCTCGCTGAATGCATCATGTCCCGCCTCCTGATGCCCAGCACGGTCGCAGTTCCGGCAGACGGGGGCCCCTGCTTCCACTCGGGACGGGCACGTCGCACGCTGGTGCTCTCTCCCGCAGTGGCTGCAGAGGTCCACCGTCTCTTTACAGTACTTGCGACCGTGGCCGTACCCCAGGCAGCGGGTACACTGCATCAGCGGCGACTGGTCCTCTGCCCTCAGGCCCTGGATGTCGATGAACACAGTCTCTGCCTCGGTCAGCCTACGCCATACTTGAGGGGAAACCTGGAGCACGACATGGGCCTGATGGGGATTCCGCGCTCTCTTGCGGTATACCTCCTTGACCCTAAAGTGGCTCGGGTCCATGTTCAGCCACAATTTTTTGTTCTGAGTCTTGAGTGACTCGATTATGTCTGACTCTGTATTGTAGCTGAACAGGTTCCTCACTACCACTCGAGGGTCTCGGTTTGCCGCGGGCTCAAGCTTGAGGTTGTCCTTGGCTTTCAGTCGACTCTCCATCCTTTCAAGTTCCGGTTTGTTCCCACAGCAGATCACGATTTTTCCGTCTCTTATCTTTCTAATCCTATCCACCTGTATCCCTGACTTGCGAGCGTCGAGGGCCTCCCTAACTTTCTCCATCACGTTCTCACTTGTATCCTTCTCCTCACGTGAGGATACAATGATAGCGTGGTTTGGTCGGCAGGGCGGAGGCCGAGCCTTGGGATTTGGGGCCCTCAATGTCTCAGCGTACGTAGACTCCGGGGCATTGAGGACCTCCATGACCTTTCCGGTCTCCCTTATGGTTTCTCCGTACTCTTTCACTCTCTCCCCTACCTCCCCAACCCGCTCCCTAACTGTATCCACTTTTCTTCCTGTCTCTTCCACGGCTTCACTTATCATATCTGTTGTTTTCCTTACTTCTTTCACTTCTTCCACGAGGTTCTCTACTTTCTTTGCGTTTATGCACACTGCTCTATTTGGGGGATACTCGTCGAATCTGTTCAAAACATCATGATTTATCATGTGTTTTATTGTTTCGGTATTCGTAACGAGTTCCCCTATCTTAACACCAAAATCCACTTCTTTTATACTGCGAGTCAGCTCCTCCATCATTTCCTCGATCCTATCCTTTGATCCCTTCTCCTTTTCATTCCGCAACTGCTCCAGCTGGAGCTCCAAGGAACGGAGTCTCTCGTCCACCTGGAGGACCGTCTCGTGCAGTCCTGTCAGGCTGCTGAGGACGCCCTCCCTGATGGACGCCTTCAAGTTTCCCGAGGACGCCAAATGGACTTTTGCGGCCTGGTATAGTCTGTTTGCCCGGGCTGTCGCACTTTCCATTTTTTGAACGATGGGTGGTGTCCGTGTCTGTGGCTGAGTTTGGGCCACGGTGGTGGTAGAATTTGTAGCGGTGGTTCCGCTCAGTCTTTTTTCCTTGTCAGTGTATGCGACCACAATGTTCTTGACGTTTTTCCCCGTTGGTTGGGACATGATTGAACGTCAATAACAGTACAACTTAGCAAATACAAAGTGAAAGTTAAAATCTTAGCGACCCCAATAGGAGGGCCGGTCAAAAGAACACAGAATCAAATAATAGCAGTAAAAATAAAATCTAAACGTCCCCAATAGGGGGGACGGTCAAAAGACACAAAATTTGATAATAAATAATATTTAAAAATTAATGTCCCAATTGGGGGACGGTCGAAACAACGCAGCACAGTATTATTTAATGCAATAAAAAGTTTAACGTCCCCAATAGGGGTGACGGTCACAACACAATTCAAATTTTGGGTTAGGTTAGGTTAGGTTAGGTTAGGTTAGGTTAGGTTAGGTTAGGTTTTTTTTTTTTTTTTTTTTTTTTTTTTTTTTCTTTTTCTTGTGTTTTTTGCTCCAGACCTTATTGAGGGTGGGATAAGTCGTTTTGTATCGGCTGTCTATTCTTACAAATTTATTTTTTATATATTGCGCTACTGTGCGCTCTCTTTGTATTATATTGTCTTAAATTTATCTAGATCTCTTTACATACACTTATTTATTTTTATTACGTTATGATTTATCTATGTTATTAATATATCTTGGCTATCTAATTTATTTTGTTTGGTACTTTTTCTCATTTACTTTCTTTCGAAACATTCTCTTTTCACACTTCACAATTACATGTATTTTATAACTACTCTCGCTTATAACGCGTCTGCTTATCTGGACTCTTTTCTTTACTATTGGCTTTGTGCATTTGGATAGCAGCACCCTTAGCGGATGCGCAGAGTTCAAGCCTCTCACTCCAGTGCGTGCTTTTCTCCAAAAAAGCTTCAGCTTTTTGGACTGAATTTTAGGTGCTATGTAATTCTCGCAATTGTAAGTCGCACTGGAGTGAGTGGAGTCATGTAATAACTTTGTCTCCCAAGCCGGCATCATAACGCTAATGGTGCTGCTCTCCATCAATCCATGCTCTTTTTCCTTTTCCACTACCCTTTTCCTGTCCTTAATTTTACCTTTTTTCGGCAGACTCACTGGTTTTCCAATCTTATTCCATCTATTTTCTACTCTCCTCCAAATTTGGGCCGGTTTCATCAAAAACCGGTCCCAATTTGCCTTTTCTAAATTGGACTTTACTGGTAAATATCCACCTTCCCGTTTTCCATCCCATAATTTTAAAACCAGTGAGACTGTCGCGTACTCCTTTAAATTCTCTATCTCTTCCTTTGCATTTTTCACTGTCTTTCCATCCCACCGAGCACATCGTTTGTCCGTATCTCCCCATTCTTCTTTCCGACTCGGGTTCTCCACCGTGTAGTCACCGGGGGCGCCTTTAACAATACTGGACTGTTGAGCGGGCAAGTGTATCCCAACGCCTTCTGATAGGACACTCCTCACTGAAGGCGTTGTGATCCACCCGCTCGAGCTTGGCGCCCACACAATTTACGCACCGCGGCAGCGAACCCTCCGCCAGCTTGGTGCACACCGACCTGAGGTGTGGCCCACCACAGTGGCTGCATACGTCCACGGGATCCTGACATAGTCGTTTCCCGTGGCCGTACCCAAGACACCGTGCGCATTGTATGAGTGGCGAGTGGTCTGCCACTTTCACTCTTTGCAGGTCGATGTGCACCTTTCCGGCATCGGTGAGACGTTTCCATAGTTTAGGAGACACTTTTAAGACGATATGCTCGGTGTGAGGGTTTCGAGTCTTTTTCCTATATTTAATTTCAATTCTATTGTCTTCTATCCCTATCCCTTCAAACATTTCCCTGTTCTGTGCCCTCAGCCCCTCCACCACTTGTTCATCCTTATTATAAGACATTACGTCTTTGAGGATGACGAGGGGGTCCTTATTTGTCACTTCCGCAACACAAAGATTTTTTCCTGCTGTTTTTATTTTCTCCTTGACTCTTACGATTTCCTCTCTCGTCCTACAACCTATAATTACTTTGCAATCCTTTGCCTTCCTTATGCTTTCTATTTTCATTCCCTCTTCCCTCGCATTTATTGCTTCCCTAATTTTTCCTAGCACATCTTCACTCGTTTCTTCATCATCGTGTGAACTGACCACTACCGAGTGCACGGCCGTCCCTACAACCGGTTTGACCCTGGGAGGGCCAGCCGCGACACTCGCATAGCTCCCCTGAGTCAGCTCAACGTGCCTTCCTATAATCTCTTTTAATTCCTTTATTTCCTCCTTGTTTTCATTCAAAATCTTCGCGTGTCCTTCTATTAACTCTACCATCTTCTTCTCCTCTCTCCTTCTTTCCTCACTAATTTCTATATGTTTAACCGTCTCTTCTTTTCCCACCACTTTGGTATTTACTCCTTTCTCCTCCTCCGATTCCTTTATCATCCTTAATAACGCTTCCAAACACTCGTGTATATGAGCCTTTACGTCTCGCTTCATATTTGTGTTTTCGCTCATAACTCTTTTCGTCTCCTTAATTAATTCCTTTGCCTCTACTACCCGTTGAGATTCGGCGAACAACACTTTTTTATTGAGGGTCGTGTTGTTCGCTAGCGGGTTAGTGAGGGCGGGGGCCTTCGCCTTGGTGACGGTCTTCTCCAGCAAGCGAGGCGCGGCGGCGGTGGGCGGGGTGACACGGGCCGCTGTACTCAGCGACTCGAGCTCCCCGGACAACCGCCGCACGTACCCCTCCCTAACCGGAGGAGCCCGCGCCAAGGCGGTGGTGGACGTTTCCCTGGGTTTAGGAGGCCCCTCGGTCGTTACGCGGGTTTTAGGCGGGGTGGAGAACATGGCTAACCTAACTAACAATAAATAATATTAGAAATTTATAATATATAATTTAGTTAAAAGCTCTGCAAGGTGTAAACTGCCTTGCAGAGGATCCAGATAGTTAAAAAGATTGGTCAATAAACCACAGAATAAACACAAAACACACACAAACAAATATATTATCACAGATGAAAATTTAGCCCAGTTCTCTGCAAACTGTATAGAGGCTTGCAGATCCCAAGCTAAGATTTTACCATGGATTGGTCAAGGTATGTATTTTATTCTGTATTTTTCTTTTTGTAAAACTATTCTAATTTATAAATTTTCTTGTTTCAGGTGGAGAGCGACGCGACGGCAGCCGGGAGAGAAGCAGCCGCGAGAAGTCTACACCGTGTTAAGCCTTAGGTAGGAACCCAAGTAAGTCAAACAATGAATTTTGTCAATAACAAATTCCTAAACTAGATGGCGCTTTCGTCGAAATAGATCGCGCAAGCGTTTTGTTCGCCCAGTCTTTTAAGCTATTGGGTTAGGTTAGGTTAGGTTAGGTTAGGTTAGGTTAGGTTAGGTTAGGTTAGGTTAGGTTAGTTTTTTTTTTTTTTTTTTTTCTTATATTATTATTATTATAAATTTTTTTTTTTTATTATTATTATTATAATTTTTTTTTGTTTTTTGTATGTATATATATACCTTTTTTTTTTTTTTTTTTTTTTTTTTTCTACTTATTATATTCCTTTAAATTATTTACAATTATTTTTATTAAGTTGACGAAAGATGTAATTGTTTCAGCCTCCCGCAGGAGATTTGTTATTTTATAGGGATTTGATACATCAAAGTGCGAGCAAACTTGCTCGTGTCTAAGCCGATCTGCAGAAAACCGAGGACACTCGAGCAATAAATGGTCCATCGTTTGTACTATATTGACGTCACAATTGCATTTGTCGGTCGCAGATATCTTGAACCGATGAAGATATTGTCGGTGGTATCCGTGACCGGTCATTAGCTGTGTGAGGTGGAATGAGTGCCCCACGGTTTTATACAGGTTTTCAATGTCAGTTAATTGGGGAAGCCATTTGCGAGTGTAAGTTCCTTTTGATGATGTTACATATCTTTCAGCGTGAATTTCTTTGTTCTTTGCTTTGGAGTTTTTCTTAACGTGACTTATTGGAAATTTTGTATAGATCGGAGCTCGGTGAGAGGAGGCTGCACTTTTAGCGGCCTCGTCCGCTGCTTCGTTCCCGGCAAGACCGACATGAGCCTTCACCCACATAAATTCTACAGAGCCGGAGTGCAGACGCAAGTGGTTTTGTATATTTGTAGCAAAGGAGTTAGTTGAGTCTCTTTTCTCAAGCTCTTGTAATCCTGAGTGACTGTCTGATAAGATGGTAACAGCAGGTGCCATTGTTTGGTGAGCCCACATTACGGCCCTTTCGACGGCGAGCAACTCCGCCTGGAAGACGGTGCAGCTGTCGTGGAGCTTATATTTCCTTATTATTGGAGTACTGTTATTCGGCTTAAATATAACGCAAGCTGCACCGACCTGCCCGTCGTCAAGTTTGCTGGCGTCGGTAAATATGCGGATGCGGTCAGGTGGGCACGCATTTTCAAGTTCTTCGGGGGTAAAAACTTTACAGAAGGTTATTGGAGTGCGTTCAGATGGATGTGGAAGACAATGAGGTGCTGTAGGTTTCTGTAGCTCAATATCGGAAGGGAGATACGGACAGCGACCAGACAGTTTTGTGCGTTCTATGATACACACCTCCTTGACTTTCAGATCTAGGGGTGTAAATTGTGCGAGAGCGATTGCCGCGTTTGTGGAGATTGTTCTGAAGCCTTTTATTGTCTTGATGGCAAAGCCACGCTGTAGGGATAAAAGTTTGTTTTGAACCTTTTTAAAATTTGCTGCATCACCCCAGATCCCAGCTGCATAAGTAATTATGGGCTGTATTACTTGGTTGTATATGATTGAAATGTTGTCGCTGTGAACGCCCCACGTAGGACGCACAAACTTGCACAGAGTTCGGTAAATTTTGTGCGCCTTGTTCACAATATACTCAGCGTGGCTGACAAAAGATAATTTTTGGTCTAGAATCAAGCCTAGAAGTTTTATGCTTGGAATGAATGACAGGACATGGCCGCCGTGCTTTATTATGGCTTTGCGTGCACTGGGGGTGAAGCCGATTAGCTGCGTTTTAGATGGTTCGAATGTTAACTTGGCATCTTCCCCCCAAGATGTAATAATTTCTAAAGCTCGGTTAGTCATGTCTTCCAATTCCGCTATACCGTTGGCTGTGCAGATTAGAAGCACGTCGTCAGCGTAAGCCTGCAGCTGGCAGCCAGCCGGCAGCTCTGCTTCGAACAGTTCATCTAGTATGATGTTCCAGAAGCTCGGCCCACAGACTGAGCCCTGAACACATCCCCTCGACATTGTTTTAGTTACGCTTGCTTCTGCGAAATTTAATGTGACTTTTCTGTTTATTAGGTAGTTGCATATGAGAGAATGTAAGTTTTTCGGACACCGTATTTTTTGTAATCGTTGGAGTAACTTTGGCCACCAGGCGTGGTCAAATGCCCCTTTGATATCTAGAGACACGGCGGCAACGAGTTTCCCAGCACTCCGGGCGGATTTAATGGACGTAATTGCCTCGTTTAATGCGTCAACTGTAGATGTTTGCGCTTTAAAACCAAATTGTTTGGGATTTGAGTGGCCAGTTGTATTCAGGTGATGCGTGACCCTTCTGGTGATTAGTTTCTCGAGCAATTTCCCAAATACGTTTATGAGCCCGATGGGCCGGTATGCAGATGCGTCGTCATATTTGTCCTTATTTGCTTTGGGAACTGTTATTACTTGGGCTGTTTTCCAAGGGCTTGGAAAGTATGACAAAGTTAAGCATCTATTCATCAGTCGAGTGAGAAGTGTAGAGTAGGTTGAGCAAAATTCCGATATTATATCGGCGGTTAGATGATCTGGCCCGGGTGCCTTGTTAGGGTTCATGGTTTGGATGCAGAACAGTATTTCTGCTTCAACGAATGGTGTATCGTCCGGTGTGTTGGGTGTGAGTAGACTGGCCTGTCTAGTCTCTCTGTGGGCTTCAGATGTATCGGGGGTGTCATCGCTATAGAAGTTGTGCAAGAGCCGTTCGGCTGTGTCTTGGCTGTCTTTGCTATGTATACCGTCAAAAGATAATGTGGTTGTCGGCTTGGGGGGAGGAGCGCGGCTGAGGAGTCTGTTCGTGAGTGACCACACATCTTCTTTGTTCTGACGAGAGCAGAACTGTCGGAAGTTGGTTGTGGAGGCATTTTTTATTGCTTCAGCGTAGGTGGTTTTTGCTTGGGCTCTTTCTTGTAGTATATCGTCCAACGGTTCACGTCTACGTGCCATTCTATGGATGCGATGATGAAGTTGGATAACGTCTTGTTTTAATTTCTCAAGATCGTCGTTCCACCAAGGAATATATTTTTCGCGGTTAATTTTTCGTGGTAATGTTTGGTTGCAGGTTTTTTGAATTGTCTTGGTTAAATTATTAATAAAGTTGTCTATCTCGTTCTGGTCAAGAGTTTCTATGTCAGTTTGTAATAAATTTGAGCGTTCCATGTTCTGTTCTAGTTTTGTATCAAACAATTCCCAGTTAGCGTGTTTAGTGGAATAAAGAAAGGTCGATCTTTTCTTCGCCTTTGCAATTTCGGATAGGTCGCACAGCAGAGTAAATTCGATGGCTCGGTGATCTGATGACGGACACGCCTCGGGTCTGACCTGCCAATCATCGATCTCGGGTACCAACGAGTCGGATACCATGGTGAGATCGATGATTGACGTCCTCCTGACACCGTGCGTGACCGTCTCAAACGTGGGTGTTGTGCCCGAGTTGCAAACCACCAATCCGTTCGAAATGGCCAGATTAAGAACGTCATTTCCCCTTCGATTAGCAGATGATGACCCCCACAGAGAGTGCCAACCATTGAAATCGCCGCCAATTATAATGGTTAGGTTAGGTTAGGTTAGGTTAGGTTAGGTTAGGTTTTTGTGGCCCTATCCAGTGCAAGCAGCTCCGCCTGGAAGACGGAGCAGAACGGTTCCAGCCTGAGTTTGTGCGAAGTTACCTCAGCGTTGTTGATCCACACGGACAGAGCCGCTCCCACCTTCCCTTCGATCTTGGAGCCGTCCGTGTAGATCAACTGCGTGCCGTCAGGCTGGTCTCGCTCCTCTCCGTCCTCCAGGTTCTCGAACTCAAGCTGCACCTGCTCCGCGGGGTGAGGCAACTCCGTGAAGGCCACCGGCTTCTCTACCTCTGGGTCTGCTAATACTCGCTGGGCGTAGCCTTTCTTTGCTATAAAGAGATCGGCTGCTTCCTGAATCCGAAGGTCCAGTGGAAGCAGCCCAGCGAGTATTAGCACCGAGTTTAGGGAGACAGTCCTGTACGCCTTAGTGACCTTCTGCAGGAATCTGCGTTGTACTGCATCGAGTTGCTTCCTCACTCCGAGCTTTTTCGCAGCTGGAGCCCAGGCGCTAGCCGCGTACGTAACCACTGGCTCTACCACCGCCGTGTATATCGTCCTGATCACCTCTGGGTTGAGCCCCCAGTGGATCTTTGCGGCCCTCGCAAGTTGTTTGTGGAGGTCTGCCGCTTTCCTACAAACGTTTGAGACGTGGGTGTTGAACGTAAGCTTGTGATCCACTGTAAGGCCCAATATTTTAATGGCGTCAGTCAGGTCAACGCTCACTCCGCCCATTGTCAGATGCGGGGAGTCAAACTTAAGTTTGTTTGTGATCACCATTGCCTGGGTCTTATGAGGTGCAAACTTAAGCTTGTTACGGACTCCCCAACATCGGACGTACTCGAGGGTAGCGTTTGCCCGTCGCTGAACCTCCGCGCCTGTGTCGCCAGAAATGGTCAGGACGATATCATCCGCGAATGCTTGTACTCGCTCACCCTCTTCCTCTATGCCTTTCAATAGGGGGTCCAGCAAGAGGTTCCAAAATGTTGGGCCCCCTATTGAGCCCTGCACACAGCCTTTCGTGGTGGTTTTCCGGTGCTCTGCGCCAGCATACCTGACCCGTACCTGTCTCTGGTCTAGGTAGCTGTCGACGAGGCGCCTCAGGTTTATTGGGCATCCTGCTTCTGCGAGTCGGCACCTGATAGCGGGCCACCATGCGCTGTCGAAGGCTCCCTCTATGTCAAGCGATATGACGGCGATGACTTTCTTTTTCTTCAGCTCCTGCCTTATATATTGCATCATGACGTAGAGGGAGTCCTCGGTGCTGCGCTGTGGGGTGAAACCAAACTGGAGCCGGCTCATGCCGGGCATGATGTGCCACCTGATGCGCCTCATCAGCATCTTCTCCAGCATTTTACCCAATACAGGCAATAGCCCAATCGGCCTGTAGGACTTGGGGTGCGAGAAGTCGGTTTTGCCACTTTTCCGCAGGACCACCACGACTGCCTCCTTCCACGCCAGGGGGAAATGAGACAGCTCCAAACACTTGTTGAACAAGGCGAGAAACAATGCGGGATCCAGGGTGATAGCCGCTCTGCAGATGTCCGCTGTGTGTCCGTCGAGTCCAGGCGCTTTCTTGGGGTTGAAGCTCGCCACAGACCATCTGAGCCTTCACCCACACAAATTCTACAGAGCCGGAGTGCAGACGCAAGTGGTTTTGTATATTTGTAGCAAAGGAGTTAGTTGAGTCTCTTTTCTCAAGCTCTTGTAATCCTGAGTGACTGTCTGATAAGATGGTAACAGCAGGTGCCATTGTTTGGTGAGCCCACATTACGGCCCTTTAGGTTAGGTTAGGTTAGGTTAGGTTAGGTTAGGTTAGGTTAGGTTAGGTTAGGTTAGGTTAGGTTAGGTTAGGTTAGGTTAGGTTAGGTTAGGTTAGGTTAGGTTAGGTTAGGTTAGGTTAGGTTTTTTTTTTTTTTTTTTTGTAGGAAGTGGATTAGGATTAGCACATTTGGGAAGGGCTCGATGCTAACGGTATACTTCTTACCCTTCCCGTGCAGATTGGGTTGAGGATAGGGATGAGACGATGGTGGATTGGGAAGAAGAGGTAAAATAGTGTAGTGTAATTGTATGTGTGTGTTTATGTGAGTGAGTGACTGAGTGAGTTTATGTAGTTTGCGTGTGTAAGATATGTATGTTTAGTGTATAAGGATGTGAGGGAGGGAGGGAGGGAAAAGGACAAGGAAAGGAATTTTCGATGGGAGAGAAAGTTAGTTGTTTGGATAGGGGAGATGGATGTTGTTGAGAGGGAGGAAGACAATACATACTTAGATAAATATATATATATATATATTATATATGTTTATGATTTATAAAGGTTATTGGGAAGGAAAAGGATGTGGATGGGATTGGGCGAAGAAGAATAGATATTAATACGAAAAGTGAAGGAATAAAATACATGTGATAAAAGGTATAGTGAATGCTAGTTATATATTATATAAATAACAATAGTCGCGAAGAGTAATATTTATGAAGAGTAAAAGTGGAAGTTTAGAAAGATAAGTATATATCTATATAAACATACATAAATAACGGTACAAAAAATTTTTATTAATGAAAATTTTAATATGTTTTGGAAGAGATAAAAGATTATACATATATATATACATATACATATACATATACATACATATATATATATATATATATACACATACATACACATACATACATACATATACATACCATACATACACATATATACATTTATTACTTGATATGCATGTTGAAGTACCAATATACTGATATATCTACATATAAAATAAATAAACAATAATAAGATAAATCAGTTTATATATATACAACTTCAAGTACAGTGTAGATGACAATTAACAAAATTCAGCGGTCAGTCGCCAGCGACCAGCCACCGGCGGCAGCGACCAGTCACCGGCGACCAGCCACCATTGGTGGTGACCAGTCATCGGCGACCAGCCACCGAAGGCGGCGACCAGTCACTGGCGGCGGTGATCAAGTTTACAATAATTTGAGACAGAAAATAACTATAAAGAAGAACATTACATAATAAGAGAGATAAGACAATATATCTAACATTGAGTATAGTTTGGACGACAATATATATTGTCAACAAGATTCGGCAGTCGGTCGCCAGCGACCTGCCACCGGTCAGCAGCGACCAGTCACCGGCGACCAGCCACCATTGGTGGTGACCAGTCACCGGCGACCAGTCACCGAAGGCGGCGACAAGTTACTGGCGGCGGTGATCAAATATACAATAATTTGAGACAGAAAATAAATATAAAGAAGAACATTACATGATTGATAAGAGAGATAAGACGATATGCACATCGAGCATAGTTTAGACGTTTTTTTTTTTTTTTTTTTTTTTTTTTTTTTTTTTTTTTTTTTTTTTTTTTTTTTTTTTCTTTTTTAATTATTGTTATAATTAATTAAATTTTTTTTTTTTTTTTTTTTTTTTTTTTTTTTTTTTTTTTTTTTTTTTTTTTTTTTTTTTTCCTTCTTTTTCCCTTTTTTTTTTTTTTTTTAAATCTTAGTTATTAGTAAAACTAACCATAGTCGTAAAACTTAGAAACTAAACAATTAATTATATATTATGATGGCTTCGAATAATATTATCACCATCACCAGCACACCAGCATCAAATTTTACACTAGTAGATGAATAACAAAATATTTGAGCTCACACTTCCCAGTAACCGGCGACCAGTCATCAGTCATCAGTGATCAATCTCCGTCGACCGGCGACCATAGACGGTGACTAGTCACCACCCACGGCCACCGGGGCGGCAACACATACTTGCACTCATACATATACACCCCCTGGCAACCACTGCGCGAAATTACTGTGCTGTTTGGGATTTTTAGAGTGTTTTTGAGAAGCAGTGGTAGCATTTGATTGATTTTCAATTAGTTTTGTTTGGGCATGCCTTGAATTCGTGGTCACTTATACAGTGAGAATTAGCTGTAATATTAGGGGACCAAAGTGATCAAGTCGCCATGATTTAGTGGCTTGGTGACTAATGTCACCGATAATATGTGTGTGTGCGGGTGTAAAGATTAGTTTTTATGTTAGGGAAAAGTGCGTACTATATCCCGGTATTTTGGTTGGAGTGCCATTGTTGCCTGTGTATGGCTCGTTAGTTAGTAATATCTCCGGTTCATGTTGATGAGCCCATTGTGCAAGTTCATGGGATGCGTTCCGACTGCGTCCCAGATTAATTTGGACGCATCTTAGCAGGGAGTCCCTCGTCGATGAGGCAGAGGGACCTCCCGCGGGGTGAACTATGGGTGTGTTACTCGCCATAGTCCGTAATAGCACGGACCTCTAGATTTTTAATATGTGCCAATGGGCAAATTTTTGACGTGGCGCCATGCGCGAAATTACTGTGCTGTTTGGGATTTTTAGAGTGTCTTAGGAAACAGTGGTAGCATTTGACTGATTTTTCGATCAGTTTGTCTGGGCATGCCTTGAATTCGTGTTCACCTGAGCAGTGAGAACATGCGGGTTTCGGTGCTCTGCAACGCTTCCGGGTGTGTCCGTATTGGAGACATCGAAAGCATTGCAGCACCGGTACATGTTCCTCTGCATGGACACTTTGGAAGTCGATGTTCAGTTTGCCATATTTGGTGATTGCTCGCCATACCCGAGGTGAAGTGATAAAGATGGCATTATATAGTTTGGGGTTATTATTTTGGCGCATTGTTTTGAGGTCAAGTTCGCTGTTTTCTATGTTAAGTTGTTTGATATGACTGTTTTGGTGTTTTAGTATTTCGACTAGTTGTGTAGATGGGACATCTTTCGAGATACCCTTGAGAATGATCATGGGTTTTAATTTGGTTGTATGCTCGGCAGAGATTGATGATTGGGGTGCAGCGCATTTTTGGATAAGAAGGTTTCTGTGTTCAGTGTTGTTGCATTCGATCAAAAGTTTATGGTTAGGAATGTATCTGATTTTGGGGGGTGTGGTGTCGAGGTTGTTAAGATCTATTGTATCCTTGAATGCTTTTACAGTGTCGGCATGTGTGCTGGTGGAGGTGGAGGAGGAGGTTTTGGGGGCGACTATGAGAAGAGGCTTGAGTGTTGGAGGTTGATCAGCGATGAGGGGTGGGAAGCTTTGAGTGGAATAGTCTGTTGATGGGGATTCGCGGATTTTGTTGTTGGATTTTTTGAGTTCGTTAATTTCACTGATCAGCCCTGGCATGAGATCAGTCAAATAATTTAGTTTGTTGATAATTTCAGGGTCGATCTGAGGTGGGGGCGTGGCTGTAAGTAGGGGTGTAGAGGGGCCTGCACTGGGTGAAGTGCTGGTTGGGGGAACGGCTATTGGAAGCTTTTCTATCTTGGAAATCACTGGTTCGAGATGTTTGATAATTGAAATGATGGTTTCTTTGTTAATTTTTGTTAGTGACTTGCCTTCAGTGATGAGTTCAATTATTCTATTATGATATTTCCGGATTTTAGAGGCTATGGAGTTGGTGATGGTGAGGTCATTGTCACAGTTATCAGTGGTTTGCGTTAATATTTGTTTATATGAGAGTCTTGGTATGTCGCTCGATGAGCTGCTGCAGGAGTCGATGAAGTCGTCAACAGGGGGGACGCTGTAGGACAGTTCGTTAGACGTCCCCGGCTGAGTTTCACTAGCAGGTGCATCCCCGCTGGCGCCAGAAGAGCGCGCAGGGGAGCGAGTGAGGACCATGTTGAGTTGAGATTGGCTCAAAGGACTTACCGAGATCTGCACCACACTTAAAGTGTCCGGTCACTTGGTAGGTGACTACTCGGTAAGTGATCACCAATCCGGCCACTTGGTTGTCACCAACAGTAGTGACGTGGATCACCAGAGTCACCAACAATTTTTGTAGAAAATCCAGAAAATCCTTCCAGCGGGTGGTAGAGGGGGCTGAGGGGTCCACTGGGATGGGCGCTCAGCCAAATCCGGATGAGTAGCTGCTCCAGCGCGTCCTCTGCAGGCGGCGTCGCTCGAACGGTCACCGAGGGGTCACCGGATGGTAACCAAACCGGTGAGCGCTCGTCAGGGAAGGTAATCACTCGGTCACCGAAGTCACCAGCAATTTTTGGAAAAAATCCAGCAAACTCTTCCAGCAGATGGTGGAGGGGGCTGAGGGGTCCACTGGGGTGGGCGCTCAGCCAAATCCGGAGGAGTAGCAGCTCCAGTGCGGCCTCAGCAGGCGGCGACGCTCGAGCGGTCACCGAGGGGCCACCAAATGGTAACCAATCCGGAGAGCACTCGTCACACAAGGTACGTGGAAGCCACTATCACTGCACTCCAGAAGCACCCTTCGGCGACCAGAGGAGGCTCCAGTCACCGCGGCCGGTCACCACTAACCGAGGTAAGACAGCCAGAGTCACCAAAGTCACCGAGTTGGTTACCCGGGTGACCAACTCACCACCGGGGTGACCGATGGTGCCACTGGTGGACGGAAAGGGGAGAGCGCTCGAGAGTTCGACCGTTCTCTTCGGCGTCCCGATGCAGACTGGTTAGGTTAGGTTAGGTTAGGTTAGGTTAGGTTAGGTTAGGTTAGGTTAGGTTAGGTTAGGTTAGGTTAGGTTAGGTTAGGTTAGGTTAGGTTAGGTTAGGTTAGGTTAGGTTAGGTTAGGTTAGGTTAGGTTAGGTTAGGTTAGGTTAGGTTAGGTTAGGTTAGGTTAGGTTAGGTTAGGTTAGGTTAGGTTAGGTTAGGTTAGGTTAGGTTAGGTTAGGTTAGGTTTTTTTTTTTTTTTTTTTTTTTTTTTTTTGCCGCCGTTTCTTCTTGCGTGGCAAGAATTTTTGTTTTATTATATTTTTATTTCCAATTCTCTTTTTTCCGCTGCTGTGATTTTTTGCGGCATTGGCGTTTTCTTTTTGGATGCTCTTTTCCAATTATTTTAAATTTTTACATATTCTTATTTCTATCTTATATTTATACAGTTCTTGCCAACGGCGTTGCTAAGTTGTTTGTGTTCGTTACATTTCTGGTCTTATTTCTATCTATTGCTATTTTTGCTACTTTATGACAAAACCGCTCTAGATATGGCCTGGAGTCTTTGTTACCTATTATTTCGGAAATTGTTGTTTCACTTATTGTTTTTCCAGTCCTTATTTCCAGGTCATATCTATCGCGGTCATGTCTTGGACATTCTAGCAGTAGGTGGACGATCGTTTCCGGAACTTCGGGGTCGCACACACATGACTCATTGTCTTTTAATTTAAATTTAAATAGGTAAGCAGCAAAACCACCGTGTCCTGTCAGCACTTGTGCCCATATAGATGTGTTTTCCAGACTTTTCGTTACTTTGTGGGCATGCCACACATCGGGGAAAAATATGCGGGTAACTCCGGCTGTTGTCCCTCCTGTGTACCTCTCATTCCATAGCGCAAGGGTTCTCTCTCGGATCCTTCTTTTAACGTGTGATAATGGGCATTTATCGTATGCTGGTGCAACCTTCTGGGCTGCGGCCTGTCTCGCCAACTCATCGGCGCGCTCATTCCCAGGGATCCCGACGTGAGCTTTGACCCAGAAGAACTGGAGACTTTTACCACTCCCCTGTAACTCCCTAATATTCTTGCGAATATGGGTAGCGAGGGGGTGATGAGTTTCCGGGTTTCGGACCAAATCTAGTGAGGAACGGGAGTCGCTGAGCACCGCTGCACAGTCGAAGCCGCTTTGGATAACCAGGTCCGTAGCTCTGGCTATTGCGAGCAGCTCCGCCTGAAAAACGGTGCACAGCGGCTCCAGCCTCATTCGCTTGGTCCGAATCTCGGACCCATCCCGCCAGTAGGAGTATGCTGCCCCGACCCCATCAACTGATTTACTACCGTCGGTGTAAATCAGATGGCCGGGAAGCTGTAGCTGGGCTACAGTTTCGGGGAGCATATTCTCCAGACATTGATATTCAATATCCGGCTCGCTGGCGGGATGTGGAGCCTTAATAAAGGCCTCACGTTCCTCCAGTTCGCGGGAGTCCAGCTCTTCGGTCGGGCACCCTCGCTTGCACTCATACAGCCGAGCTGCCTCCACAATCCGCAAATCGAGAGGGAGGAGACCCGCCAGTATGAGTGCCGCATTGAGCGACACTGTTCGGTGTGATTTGGCGATTTTCTGTGCAAAGCCCCTCTGGATGGTAGCGAGAGTCTTTTGCACACAAATTTTTTCAGCTGCTTCGGCCCAGGAGCTCGCGCCATACATTATTATGGGCTCTATTACAGCGGTGTATATCGTCTTGATGATCCCCGGGCACAGTCCCCACTCAACCCGAGCCATCGTTGACAGTTTTCTATATATGTTTGCAGCCTTACGGCATATATAGCTGACATGGGTGTTAAATGTTAATTTACTGTCAACGATGACTCCGAGGATCTTTAACTCAGTTACCAATGAGATGTCAACGCCTCCCATCCGAACGACCGGAGTGTCACACTTAAGCTTGCGCGTAACCATCATCGCTTGGGTTTTCTCTGCGGAGAAACGAAGCTTATTTGCGACACCCCAGTCGTGCACACAGGTAAGAGCGGCGTTCGCATCCCGCTGGATTTCGAGCGCCGTGTGCCCGGAGAACACCAGAACGATATCGTCCGCAAACGCCTGCACGTATACGCCCAATCTCTCAAGGTGGTCCAGGAGAGGGTCAAGCAGTAGGTTCCAGAACAGTGGCCCCCCTATGGAGCCCTGAACGCAGCCTTTTGTCTGCGTTTTCCGCTCCATTTTTCCCGCATAGTGTACGGCCACTGTTCTGCCTTGGAAATAATTCCCTATTAAGGCTCGCAGATTGACGGGAACTCTTTTTTCAATCAATTGGCACTTGATGGCGGGCCACCACGCGTTGTCAAATGCTCCCTCAATGTCGAGGGAGACCAACAGGGCGGTCTTTCTCCTTCTCCTAATACCTCTGACGTGCTGCATGAGGTCGTACAGCGCGTCCTCCGTGCTCCGCTGAGGTGTGAAGCCGTACTGCCTTTGGTTGGACTTTGGCAAGACATGCCAACGGATTCGTCGGCATAGGATTTTCTCCAAAGTCTTGCCCAAGATGGATAGTAGTCCAATGGGGCGGTACGACTTCGCGCGGGCATAGTCTGGACGCGCTGGTTTCCTCAGCACCACGACAGCCGCCTCTTTCCACGGGGCTGGAAAGCACGCCAAGTCAAGGCACCGGTTCAGGATGGCTAAGAACAGCTCGATTTCCGCGAATATAGCACAACAACATATGTCGCTGGTAAATCCATCCTGGCCCGGTGCCTTTTTTGGGTTGAAGCTGCGCAGAGTCCGGATAAGTTCCCCCTTGGTGATCGGAGGGTCATCAGTCTCTCCTGGAAGGCGCGTATTGGCCAGATCCGCCTGGCTTCTGATGCTGGTGTGGATATCAGAATCCGTGCCATCATCGTCGTCGGCGAAGAACGTTCTGGCCAATAGCGCGACTGATTGGTCCGGGCTCTGCACAACTCCGTCCTCCACGAGCAGTTGGTCGTCGTGGTGGCTGGACGCTCTTCTCAGCACCCGATAAATGCCATCCCACATGGACTCCCTCTCTTGTGTAGTGCAGAGGGACTTCCAGCTCTCCGTCTGGGTGCTGGCAGCCTTCCGCTCGTACTCCTCCTTGGCTCGCAGGTATTCATCAACTACGTACTGCCTACGGCGCGGTGCGGCACACCGAATTCTTCGGCGTTTGGTGTTTACCTCGCACCGCAGCCTTTCGAGCTCCTCGCTCCACCAAGGAAATGGTTTCTTGTTTTTGGGTGGTTTCCGGAGAGAGATACTTTTTTGGCATGCCGCATTAATCGTCTCTATATATTCCGATACCACCCCTTCCAATTCTTTCATATCGCTGATGTTCTTTATCCGCTCCGGGGTGAGGCCCCGGGCGGTTATTCCACTTTGCATTTCCTTGGTGAAGCGATTCCAGTCGGCCTTCTTCGTGTTGAAGCGTCGAGTAGTCCATCTGACGTTTCCTCCGGGTGGTACTCTGAGGCCTAGAGCGACACGTATTGCTCGATGGTCTGAGCTGGTCACGGAGTCGTCCACTTTCCATTCTCGGACGCTGCTCAACAATCCGTGAGTGCAGACGGTTACATCGACATGACTCGTGTACCTTCTGCCCCCACGGATCGTATCGAAGGTGGGAACGACTCCTCTGTTCAGTACGTGCAACTCCAGGTCATCAAAGAAGCCCCTCAGAATTTCCCCCCGTGTGTCCTCCTCGACGCTCCCCCACCACGGGCTCCAGGCATTCCAGTCCCCTCCCACGAGGATCCTGTTAGTGTCGACCCGGCCCATGAACTCACGCAATTGCGAGAGATACGGTTCGATATCCTCCGTGCCCTCAAGGTAAACAGAGATAGCTGCCACGGTCCAGTCACTCGTCTTTAAGACGACAGCCACGATGTTCTCGGTGACGATTTGGGGGTTCACATGAACCTCCAAATCATCGCCGAACACCATGACCGCCGCCTTGACGGGTTTTGTCCTAGCAGTCTCCCTCTGTATTACCCTGACGCCACGGAAGTCGCCGACTCGCCCCGCCGCGCCGACGTAAGGCTCCTGGACCAGGGCGACCCCAGCACGACCCTCCTGGGCGGACTTCACTAACTCCTGAGTCGCCAGGCGACCCCGCTGTAGGTTGGCCTGGTACACCACCAAATGTCCCCCACATGCCCGATCCGTTGTGGTGCCCTCAGCAATAGCTCACCGAGGAGCGCGCTATCGCATCCCACTTCTGTCGTATAGGGCAGTCCCCGCTAAATGCATCATGTCCCACCTCCTGATGTCCAGCCCGGTCGCAGTTCCGGCAGACGGGGGTCCTTGCCTCCACGCGGGATGGGCACGTCGCACGCTGGTGCTCCCCTCCGCAGTGGCTGCAGAGGTCCACCGTCTCCTTACAGTACTTGCGACCGTGGCCGTACCCCAGGCAGCGGGTACACTGCATCAGCGGCGACTGGTCTTCTGCCCTCAGGCCCTGGATGTCGATGAAAACAGTCTCTGCCTCAGTCAGCCTACGCCATACTTGAGGGGAGACCTGGAGCACGACATGGGCCTGATGGGGATTTCGCGCTCTCTTGCGGTATACCTCCTTGACCCTAAAGTGGCTCGGGTCCATGTTCAGCCACAACTTTCCGTTCTGAGTCTTGAGTGACTCGATTATATCGGACTCTGTATTGTAGCTGAACAGGTTCCTCACTACCACTCGAGGGTCTCGGTTTGCCGCGGGCTCAAGCTTGAGGTTGTCCTTGGCTTTGAGTCGACTCTCCATCCTCTCAAGCTCCGGTTTGTTCCCGCAGCAGATCACGATCTTTCCGTCTCTTATCTTCCTAATCTTATCCACCTGTATCCCCGACTTGCGAGCATCGAGGGCCTCTCTTACTTTCTCCATCACGTTCTCACTCGTATCCTTCTCCTCACGTGAGGATACAATGAGAGCGTGATTTGGTCGGCAGGGCAAAGGCCGGGCCTTGGGGTTTGGGGCCCTCACTGTCTCAGCGTACGTAGCCTCCGGGACCTTGAGGGCCTCCATGACCCTTCCGGTCTCCCTGACGGTTTCTCCGTACTCATTCATCCTCTCCCCCACCTCCCCAACCCGCTCCCTAACTGTATCCACTTTCCTTCCTGTCTCTTCCACAACTTCACTGATCCTGTCTGTTGTTTTTCTTACTTCCTTCACTTCGTCGACGAGGCCTTCTACTTTCTTTGCGTTTATGCACACTGCTCTATTTGGGGGATACTCGTCGAATCTGTTCAGAACATCATGATTTATCATGTGTTTTATTGTTTCAGTATTCGTAACGAGTTCCCCCATCTTTACACCAATATCCACTTCTTTTATACTGCGAGTCAGCTCCTCCATCATTTCCTCGATCCTATCCTTTGATCCCTTCTCCTTTTCATTCCGCAACTGCTCCAACCGGAGTTCCAAGGTGCGGAGTCTTTCGTCCACCTGTAGGACCGTCTCGTGCAGTCCCGTCAGGCTGCTGAGGACGCCTTCCCTGATGGACGCCTTTAAGTTCCCCGAGGACGCCAAATGGACCTTTGCGGCCTGATATAATCTATTTGCCCGGGCTGTGGCACTTTCCATTTTTTGAACGGTGGGTGGTGTCCGTGTCTGTGGCTGAGGTTGGGCCACGGTGGTGGTAGTACTAGTAGCGGTGGTTCCGCTCAGTCTTTTTTCCTTGTCGGTGTATGCGACCACAATGTTTTTGACATTCTTCCCCGTTGGTTGGGACATGATTGAACGTCAATTACAGTACAACTTAGCAAATAAAAGTAAATTAAAATCTTAATGTCCCAATAGGGGAACCCAATGGGCCGGTCGAAAGAACACAAAATCAATAATAGCAGAAAAATAAAATCTTAACGTCCCCAATAGGGGGGACGGTCAAAAGACACAAAATTGGCTAATAATTAATATTAAAATCTTAACGTCCCAATTGGGGGACGGTCGCAACAACACGGCACAATATTACTTAGTAAGATTAAATGTTTAACGTCCCCAATAGGGGTGACGGTCACAAAACAATTCAGATGTAAATATAAAAATAAAAATATAGAAATCCCAATAAGGGGACGGTCACAACACAACAAAATATTAAGCACAACAACCCAATAGGAATTTAACGTCTCCCCCGATCAGAGAGAAAAAAAAAAAAAAAAAAAAAAAAAAAAAAAAAAAAAAAAAAAAAAAAAGGATGGGGATAGGTTTCCTTTATGGTGCTTGTAGCTATACTGAAAACCGCGATTTTCTAGCTCCACTAGTTGCCGAGATAATTCAATTTAAGAATTTTCAAGATGGCGGACGAAGTGTCAAACTCAACTTTTAAATTCAATTCACTCGGCTTCCAGAGGTCGTACGACTTATGGAAAAAGATCTTTTAGGTCCCTGTGACGGGACCTATCCAATTTATGTATTCAAATCAACCAAATTTTTTCTGTCAAAATAAATATTTTGACAGTGGTCAAGGGTTGCCTAGAGCCCCCCACCTCTAATATTGAAAACCCCGTCTCTCTAAGCCTTTTAATTGCTAAGAAAAAGCCACTTGAAAATTTCCAAGATGGCGGCTGTGATTAAAAATTTCGCGCAACTTTTTCCCTAATTGAGCTAGGAAACCCGAGTTTGGGCTCAAATTATTACAAATAGTTCAGCGAGACCAGCTGAACTGTTAATTTTACAAAATTTTTGTATAATATTTAACTAATTGGAAAAAACCCAAAAATTGTCTATAAAATTCAATTACTTAAGAACTACTTATGCTAATTAAACCATATAGGTGTCAAAAGACTCGTAAAAATGAGTTCTATATTATGTCATACTAAAACTATGTGCCCTGTATAGGGGGGTCCAATTATTATAAGAAATGTCAAAATTCTACTTAAACTCAATTTGCTATCGAAAAATTTGTCCAAAAAATTTGAAATTGTTGCGGGAAGATACTCCCTAATATTGCTCAATTTATTAAAAAGAAAGATCCCACGCGTCTCAATTAGTTAAGTTTTTATTGAATTTTGAAATTTCTTATTTAAATATGTTATAACTCAAAAAGTACTGCTGCTAAAAATCTGATCTATGCTATTTTATATTATGTGTCTAAAAGTCCTTTAAGTTAAATATGATGATGACCTCCAGCGCTTCTGGTTTCTGTTTTATTTTGAGGTTATAAAACAGAAAATTAATTTTCACGTCGAAAGTTGCAACAAGAAAATTCTAAAATTTTCCAGGATTGTAGACTTCTAAAGGCCGCTTCTTATGGGCACATAAAACATCAATGTCGTCGATCTGGTTTCGGAGTTATAAGACTTCAAGGTTTTTGAAAATTCGTAAAATCTCAGTTTTTGCAGGATATTGTCGTCAATTTTTGAAGAAAATTCTTATTGTTATATATTGTTGTACTCGCCTTTTAAATGCGCTTCTTTTGACGTATCGGGTGTTGTTGTAGCTACACGGAGACAGAAGATAGCATCCACGTGGGCTGCACGTGGGACTTGTTTTTCACGTCGTAACTCCAGCAGTTTTCATCCGATTAAAGGCAGACTGGCCTCAATCGATGGGGGTCAATGAGGCGCATCCGGCCACACTTGAAAAAGTGTGGGTCAACGATCTTCCCGTCGAGCGCGTGTCGATTTTTTGATTTTCCACGGTTTTTCACTGAAAACTCCCTGAATTTTTCACTGATTTTCACTATTTTTACACCGTTAGCACCGGCTTGTAATTCCGCGTCGTATAATGTATCACACACTTATATTAGCGCGAAAAAACCTATTTTCGCGATTTTTCGAACGCGGAGCGGCTTGATTTTGCTGTGTATGGCTCAGAGGTTGGCGAGCAACTCGGGTTAGGTTAGGTTAGGTTAGGTTAGGTTAGGTTAGGTTAGGTTAGGTTAGGTTAGGTTAGGTTAGGTTAGGTTAGGTTAGGTTAGGTTAGGTTAGGTTAGGTTAGGTTAGGTTAGGTTAGGTTAGGTTAGGTTAGGTTAGGTTAGGTTAGGTTAGGTTAGGTTAGGTTAGGTTAGGTTAGGTTAGGTTAGGTTAGGTTAGGTTAGGTTAGGTTAGGTTAGGTTAGGTTAGGTTAGGTTAGGTTAGGTTAGGTTAGGTTAGGTTAGGTTAGGTTAGGTTAGGTTAGGTTAGGTTAGGTTAGGTTAGGTTAGGTTAGGTTAGGTTAGGTTAGGTTAGGTTAGGTTAGGTTAGGTTAGGTTAGGTTAGGTTAGGTTAGGTTAGGTTAGGTTTTTTTTTTTTTTTTTTTTTTTTTTTTTTTTCTAGTCCGTTTTTCCCCTGTGTGGGTAGACAGGGATCTTTCTTCTTTTTATTGTTCCACTGTCTTATTAATTTTTATTCTTGCGCTTATACGCGCGTTTTGTTTCTTTTATTTACCCTCTTTATTATATCATCTAAAAATTTAATCAATTGGTCCCGTTCTTTTCCTGCAATCAATTTCGCGATATTCTCCTTTGCTACATTCTCTCCTATTTCTTGCCTTAAGTCTTCCCGCTGACGATCGAGGACTGGGCAATCAAATAGGAGGTGAGGAACAGTCTCCTGTTCTGCTGGGTCGCAGAGACACGCTGTACTCTCCTTACACTTAAACCGGTGCAAGTATTCAGAGAGTCCACCGTGTCCCGTCAGAGCTTGTGTTGTTGTTGCTCTTATTTGTATTTTCCTCACCGTCCTATATGCCTCGATCGCACAGGGGAAGAACATCCGCGTTACGGCAGCAGTCGTTGCAGACCTATACCTCCGGTTCCATTCGTCAAGCGATCGCAGACGAATCTGTCGCTTGACGAATGAAACCGGGCAACGATCATAGTCTATCGACATCTCGGTTTCTTCTAGTGCAGCGTCCTTTGCGAGAGAGTCGGCTCTCTCGTTCCCCTCTATCCCCGCGTGTGCCTTAACCCAGAATAAATCTACGGTTTTGCCGCGAGCCTTTGCTGTAGTTAGGTTGCGTCTGACGTTAGTTACTAGGGGGTGAAGGGAGACTCCGTTTACGGTGGCTTCCAAGGCCGACCTCGAGTCGCTAAGGACGCTGCACTTTTCTGCTGAGCCATCAGCCGCCATTTTTGTGGCCCTATCCAGTGCAAGCAGCTCCGCCTGGAAGACGGAGCAGAACGGTTCCAGCCTGAGTTTGTGCGAAGTTACCTCAGCGTTGTTGATCCACACGGACAGAGCCGCTCCCACCTTCCCTTCGATCTTGGAGCCGTCCGTGTAGATCAACTGCGTGCCGTCAGGCTGGTCTCGCTCCTCTCCGTCCTCCAGGTTCTCGAACTCAAGCTGCACCTGCTCCGCGGGGTGAGGCAACTCCGTGAAGGCCACCGGCTTCTCTACCTCTGGGTCTGCTAATACTCGCTGGGCGTAGCCTTTCTTTGCTATAAAGAGATCGGCTGCTTCCTGAATCCGAAGGTCCAGTGGAAGCAGCCCAGCGAGTATTAGCACCGAGTTTAGGGAGACAGTCCTGTACGCCTTAGTGACCTTCTGCAGGAATCTGCGTTGTACTGCATCGAGTTGCTTCCTCACTCCGAGCTTTTTCGCAGCTGGAGCCCAGGCGCTAGCCGCGTACGTAACCACTGGCTCTACCACCGCCGTGTATATCGTCCTGATCACCTCTGGGTTGAGCCCCCAGTGGATCTTTGCGGCCCTCGCAAGTTGTTTGTGGAGGTCTGCCGCTTTCCTACAAACGTTTGAGACGTGGGTGTTGAACGTAAGCTTGTGATCCACTGTAAGGCCCAATATTTTAATGGCGTCAGTCAGGTCAACGCTCACTCCGCCCATTGTCAGATGCGGGGAGTCAAACTTAAGTTTGTTTGTGATCACCATTGCCTGGGTCTTATGAGGTGCAAACTTAAGCTTGTTACGGACTCCCCAACATCGGACGTACTCGAGGGTAGCGTTTGCCCGTCGCTGAACCTCCGCGCCTGTGTCGCCAGAAATGGTCAGGACGATATCATCCGCGAATGCTTGTACTCGCTCACCCTCTTCCTCTATGCCTTTCAATAGGGGGTCCAGCAAGAGGTTCCAAAATGTTGGGCCCCCTATTGAGCCCTGCACACAGCCTTTCGTGGTGGTTTTCCGGTGCTCTGCGCCAGCATACCTGACCCGTACCTGTCTCTGGTCTAGGTAGCTGTCGACGAGGCGCCTCAGGTTTATTGGGCATCCTGCTTCTGCGAGTCGGCACCTGATAGCGGGCCACCATGCGCTGTCGAAGGCTCCCTCTATGTCAAGCGATATGACGGCGATGACTTTCTTTTTCTTCAGCTCCTGCCTTATATATTGCATCATGACGTAGAGGGAGTCCTCGGTGCTGCGCTGTGGGGTGAAACCAAACTGGAGCCGGCTCATGCCGGGCATGATGTGCCACCTGATGCGCCTCATCAGCATCTTCTCCAGCATTTTACCCAATACAGGCAATAGCCCAATCGGCCTGTAGGACTTGGGGTGCGAGAAGTCGGTTTTGCCACTTTTCCGCAGGACCACCACGACTGCCTCCTTCCACGCCAGGGGGAAATGAGACAGCTCCAAACACTTGTTGAACAAGGCGAGAAACAATGCGGGATCCAGGGTGATAGCCGCTCTGCAGATGTCCGCTGTGTGTCCGTCGAGTCCAGGCGCTTTCTTGGGGTTGAAGCTCGCCACAGACCATCTGAGCTCCTCCGCCGTGAACGGCGGGTCGCAGGAGTCATCTTGTTCCTCGTCGTTCACTCTGTTGGCTACCACTCTCATCAGCTTATGGTCTGCGGCGTCTTCGTCTGGGTTATCCCCGGGATAGAACGTATCGGCCAGTAAGTTCGCGGACCCACTTCCATCAAGCACTCTTCCGTCTTGGACCAGCGGCACATCTTCTCTTCTGACGCTTGTACGGCCAATCACCCTGTATATCCCGTCCCACACTGTCTCCCGGTCCTGTTTGCCACAGAACTGCTTCCAGCTGGCGGTCTGGGCCTTTTCGGCCTCCGCCAGGTACTCCGCTTTGGCCTTGAGGTATTGCTCCACGACCCATTTTCGGCGTGTCGGTCCGGCACATTTGATTCGGCGCTTCTTGCGCATGACTTCTCTTTTTGTCGCAGCTAACTCTTCGGTCCACCACGGAAATTCCACTAGTCTTTTGTCTTTAATTTTAGCTAATGTCTCGTCACATGTCATCGTAATTGTATTAGTAATTTTGTCAATTGTGTCGTCCAAAAGTTGTTTACAGTCTATTGTCTCTATCATGTCCGTCTTAACGTCCTCGTTCCTCCAAATTTCGGCCAGTTTCCCACGAAACTGGTCCCAATTTGCTTTTCTAGTGTTAAATCTACGCGTGGTAGATTTAACGTCAGTTCCTTTCGCTCTCGTCATGTCAATGTCATAGAGGATTGCCGAGTGGTCCGATACGGTCACGTCAGCTGCGACTCTCCAGTCTGCGACTCGTCCG
>OX382327.1:19247339-19269839 GCA_947507615.1 Hemithea aestivaria | reverse complement strand
CTAACCTAACCTAACCTAACCTAACCTAACCTAACCTAACCTAACCTAACCTAACCTAACCTAACCTAACCTAACCTAACCTAACCTAACCTAACCTAACCTAACCTAACCTAACCTAACCTAACCTAACCTAACCTAACCTAACCTAACCTAACCTAACCTAACCTAACCTAACCTAACCTAACCTAACCTAACCTAACCTAACCTAACCTAACCTAACCTAACCTAACCTAACCTAACCTAACCTAACCTACCTAACCTAACCTAACCTAACCTAACCTAACCTAACCTAACCTAACCTAACCTAACCTAACCTAACCTAACCTAACCTAACCTAACCTAACCTAACCTAACCTAACCTAACCTAACCTAACCTAACCTAACCTAACCTAACCTAACCTAACCTAACCTAACCTAACCTAACCTAACCTAACCTAACCTAACCTAACCTAACCTAACCTAACCTAACCTAACCTAACCTAACCTAACCTAACCTAACCTAACCTAACCTAACCTAACCTAACCTAACCTAACCTAACCTAACCTAACCTAACCTAACCTAACCTAACCTAACCTAACCTAACCTAACCTAACCTAACCTAACCTAACCTAACCTAACCTAACCTAACCTAACCTAACCTAACCTAACCTAACCTAACCTAACCTAACCTAACCTAACCTAACCTAACCTAACCTAACCTAACCTAACCTAACCTAACCTAACCTAACCTAACCTAACCTAACCTAACCTAACCTAACCTAACCTAACCTAACCTAACCTAACCTAACCTAACCTAACCTAACCTAACCTAACCTAACCTAACCTAACCTAACCTAACCTAACCTAACCTAACCTAACCTAACCTAACCTAACCTAACCTAACCTAACCTAACCTAACCTAACCTAACCTAACCTAACCTAACCTAACCTAACCTAACCTAACCTAACCTAACCTAACCTAACCTAACCTAACCTAACCTAACCTAACCTAACCTAACCTAACCTAACCTAACCTAACCTAACCTAACCTAACCTAACCTAACCTAACCTAACCTAACCTAACCTAACCTAACCTAACCTAACCTAACCTAACCTAACCTAACCTAACCTAACCTAACCTAACCTAACCTAACCTAACCTAACCTAACCTAACCTAACCTAACCTAACCTAACCTAACCTAACCTAACCTAACCTAACCTAACCTAACCTAACCTAACCTAACCTAACCTAACCTAACCTAACCTAACCTAACCTAACCTAACCTAACCTAACCTAACCTAACCTAACCTAACCTAACCTAACCTAACCTAACCTAACCTAACCTAACCTAACCTAACCTAACCTAACCTAACCTAACCTAACCTAACCTAACCTAACCTAACCTAACCTAACCTAACCTAACCTAACCTAACCTAACCTAACCTAACCTAACCTAACCTAACCTAACCTAACCTAACCTAACCTAACCTAACCTAACCTAACCTAACCTAACCTAACCTAACCTAACCTAACCTAACCTAACCTAACCTAACCTAACCTAACCTAACCTAACCTAACCTAACCTAACCTAACCTAACCTAACCTAACCTAACCTAACCTAACCTAACCTAACCTAACCTAACCTAACCTAACCTAACCTAACCTAACCTAACCTAACCTAACCTAACCTAACCTAACCTAACCTAACCTAACCTAACCTAACCTAACCTAACCTAACCTAACCTAACCTAACCTAACCTAACCTAACCTAACCTAACCTAACCTAACCTAACCTAACCTAACCTAACCTAACCTAACCTAACCTAACCTAACCTAACCTAACCTAACCTAACCTAACCTAACCTAACCTAACCTAACCTAACCTAACCTAACCTAACCTAACCTAACCTAACCTAACCTAACCTAACCTAACCTAACCTAACCTAACCTAACCTAACCTAACCTAACCTAACCTAACCTAACCTAACCTAACCTAACCTAACCTAACCTAACCTAACCTAACCTAACCTAACCTAACCTAACCTAACCTAACCTAACCTAACCTAACCTAACCTAACCTAACCTAACCTAACCTAACCTAACCTAACCTAACCTAACCTAACCTAACCTAACCTAACCTAACCTAACCTAACCTAACCTAACCTAACCTAACCTAACCTAACCTAACCTAACCTAACCTAACCTAACCTAACCTAACCTAACCTAACCTAACCTAACCTAACCTAACCTAACCTAACCTAACCTAACCTAACCTAACCTAACCTAACCTAACCTAACCTAACCTAACCTAACCTAACCTAACCTAACCTAACCTAACCTAACCTAACCTAACCTAACCTAACCTAACCTAACCTAACCTAACCTAACCTAACCTAACCTAACCTAACCTAACCTAACCTAACCTAACCTAACCTAACCTAACCTAACCTAACCTAACCTAACCTAACCTAACCTAACCTAACCTAACCTAACCTAACCTAACCTAACCTAACCTAACCTAACCTAACCTAACCTAACCTAACCTAACCTAACCTAACCTAACCTAACCTAACCTAACCTAACCTAACCTAACCTAACCTAACCTAACCTAACCTAACCTAACCTAACCTAACCTAACCTAACCTAACCTAACCTAACCTAACCTAACCTAACCTAACCTAACCTAACCTAACCTAACCTAACCTAACCTAACCTAACCTAACCTAACCTAACCTAACCTAACCTAACCTAACCTAACCTAACCTAACCTAACCTAACCTAACCTAACCTAACCTAACCTAACCTAACCTAACCTAACCTAACCTAACCTAACCTAACCTAACCTAACCTAACCTAACCTAACCTAACCTAACCTAACCTAACCTAACCTAACCTAACCTAACCTAACCTAACCTAACCTAACCTAACCTAACCTAACCTAACCTAACCTAACCTAACCTAACCTAACCTAACCTAACCTAACCTAACCTAACCTAACCTAACCTAACCTAACCTAACCTAACCTAACCTAACCTAACCTAACCTAACCTAACCTAACCTAACCTAACCTAACCTAACCTAACCTAACCTAACCTAACCTAACCTAACCTAACCTAACCTAACCTAACCTAACCTAACCTAACCTAACCTAACCTAACCTAACCTAACCTAACCTAACCTAACCTAACCTAACCTAACCTAACCTAACCTAACCTAACCTAACCTAACCTAACCTAACCTAACCTAACCTAACCTAACCTAACCTAACCTAACCTAACCTAACCTAACCTAACCTAACCTAACCTAACCTAACCTAACCTAACCTAACCTAACCTAACCTAACCTAACCTAACCTAACCTAACCTAACCTAACCTAACCTAACCTAACCTAACCTAACCTAACCTAACCTAACCTAACCTAACCTAACCTAACCTAACCTAACCTAACCTAACCTAACCTAACCTAACCTAACCTAACCTAACCTAACCTAACCTAACCTAACCTAACCTAACCTAACCTAACCTAACCTAACCTAACCTAACCTAACCTAACCTAACCTAACCTAACCTAACCTAACCTAACCTAACCTAACCTAACCTAACCTAACCTAACCTAACCTAACCTAACCTAACCTAACCTAACCTAACCTAACCTAACCTAACCTAACCTAACCTAACCTAACCTAACCTAACCTAACCTAACCTAACCTAACCTAACCTAACCTAACCTAACCTAACCTAACCTAACCTAACCTAACCTAACCTAACCTAACCTAACCTAACCTAACCTAACCTAACCTAACCTAACCTAACCTAACCTAACCTAACCTAACCTAACCTAACCTAACCTAACCTAACCTAACCTAACCTAACCTAACCTAACCTAACCTAACCTAACCTAACCTAACCTAACCTAACCTAACCTAACCTAACCTAACCTAACCTAACCTAACCTAACCTAACCTAACCTAACCTAACCTAACCTAACCTAACCTAACCTAACCTAACCTAACCTAACCTAACCTAACCTAACCTAACCTAACCTAACCTAACCTAACCTAACCTAACCTAACCTAACCTAACCTAACCTAACCTAACCTAACCTAACCTAACCTAACCTAACCTAACCTAACCTAACCTAACCTAACCTAACCTAACCTAACCTAACCTAACCTAACCTAACCTAACCTAACCTAACCTAACCTAACCTAACCTAACCTAACCTAACCTAACCTAACCTAACCTAACCTAACCTAACCTAACCTAACCTAACCTAACCTAACCTAACCTAACCTAACCTAACCTAACCTAACCTAACCTAACCTAACCTAACCTAACCTAACCTAACCTAACCTAACCTAACCTAACCTAACCTAACCTAACCTAACCTAACCTAACCTAACCTAACCTAACCTAACCTAACCTAACCTAACCTAACCTAACCTAACCTAACCTAACCTAACCTAACCTAACCTAACCTAACCTAACCTAACCTAACCTAACCTAACCTAACCTAACCTAACCTAACCTAACCTAACCTAACCTAACCTAACCTAACCTAACCTAACCTAACCTAACCTAACCTAACCTAACCTAACCTAACCTAACCTAACCTAACCTAACCTAACCTAACCTAACCTAACCTAACCTAACCTAACCTAACCTAACCTAACCTAACCTAACCTAACCTAACCTAACCTAACCTAACCTAACCTAACCTAACCTAACCTAACCTAACCTAACCTAACCTAACCTAACCTAACCTAACCTAACCTAACCTAACCTAACCTAACCTAACCTAACCTAACCTAACCTAACCTAACCTAACCTAACCTAACCTAACCTAACCTAACCTAACCTAACCTAACCTAACCTAACCTAACCTAACCTAACCTAACCTAACCTAACCTAACCTAACCTAACCTAACCTAACCTAACCTAACCTAACCTAACCTAACCTAACCTAACCTAACCTAACCTAACCTAACCTAACCTAACCTAACCTAACCTAACCTAACCTAACCTAACCTAACCTAACCTAACCTAACCTAACCTAACCTAACCTAACCTAACCTAACCTAACCTAACCTAACCTAACCTAACCTAACCTAACCTAACCTAACCTAACCTAACCTAACCTAACCTAACCTAACCTAACCTAACCTAACCTAACCTAACCTAACCTAACCTAACCTAACCTAACCTAACCTAACCTAACCTAACCTAACCTAACCTAACCTAACCTAACCTAACCTAACCTAACCTAACCTAACCTAACCTAACCTAACCTAACCTAACCTAACCTAACCTAACCTAACCTAACCTAACCTAACCTAACCTAACCTAACCTAACCTAACCTAACCTAACCTAACCTAACCTAACCTAACCTAACCTAACCTAACCTAACCTAACCTAACCTAACCTAACCTAACCTAACCTAACCTAACCTAACCTAACCTAACCTAACCTAACCTAACCTAACCTAACCTAACCTAACCTAACCTAACCTAACCTAACCTAACCTAACCTAACCTAACCTAACCTAACCTAACCTAACCTAACCTAACCTAACCTAACCTAACCTAACCTAACCTAACCTAACCTAACCTAACCTAACCTAACCTAACCTAACCTAACCTAACCTAACCTAACCTAACCTAACCTAACCTAACCTAACCTAACCTAACCTAACCTAACCTAACCTAACCTAACCTAACCTAACCTAACCTAACCTAACCTAACCTAACCTAACCTTTTTTTTTTTTTTTTTTTTTTTTTTTTTTTTTGACCCAGGAAAAATGCGTTACGCATCATCACCCCACGCCGGGGGGCGCGAGGTGGTATGTGGGACTCCCCCGCCAAAGATGGTAGCGGCGGGGATACCCACTAAAAAACCTGGGGGTGTCCTGCGGGACGCCAAAATGCCGGGGCAACGGGTACGCCGAAGCATTCATCCGCTGCCCCGACGGCGTTTGGTCCTCACTGATAGGAGGACCCCTCCGCGGTGGGGTGAAGAGGAGTTTCACCCCACCCTCTCAAGGGGCGCGCGGAAACACCGCGCGCGCCACCTCGTGGGTCTGTTCTTGCGGCGACGAATACCCCCGTACTCGCCGCCTAGACCCAGGTTATGGGGGCTGGAGAAGGGCGTGGAAGATACGCCTCCGACGCCCCCTTCTTCGGGCACGCATCGGGAGGTCGGTGGTGACCTCCCGTTCGCGTTCCGCGATCTCCTTCTGCGAGATGACACTCTCGCAGAACGAAACCGCGGCCTGCCACGACTCCTCGCTCGCAACCATGGCTCTTACCATGGTTGCCAGCGAGAGTTCGTCCCCCATAACAGCGACGAGGGTACGGCGCTCACTGACCCAAGCTGGGCACTCCTCCAGTGTATGCTGCGCCGTATCCACGTCGCTACCACAGTGGTGGCAAGCAGGGGTCGGTTCCCTGCCGGCTACGTGGTGCAGGTACTTTCCGAAGCATCCGTGCCCGGAAAGCACCTGCACGAGCCGGAAGGTCAAGGACCCGTGCTCTCTGTCCGTCCACTGCTGGAGTAGTGGACGGACTGCCACCACTGTCCAGCTGCCTGCTCGAGGGTGGGCCAGACGCGTACTCCACCTCTCGAGCAGTGCCTCCTTGGCTTCCTCCTTCCACTTCTCTACCTCCCTGGGAGACGCGGTGAGCCCGCGGAGGCGGAGCGCGGCGCGCCACTCGTAGCGCGCCGCATACAGCTCCGCCTCCAGGTCCCAGGGGGGAGATCCTGCCAAGAGGCACGCCGCCTCGTAGGAGACCGTGCGGTAACCCCGTATTACCCCGACGGCCATCACCCTCTGAGGACGTCTCAGATGGGCGATGGTTTGCTCCGTCAGGGCATCCACCCATACGGGGGCTCCATACAGAGCCATGGACCGCACGACTCCCGCGTACAGGCGACGGCAGCTGGTCCGAGGTCCGCCTAGGTTCGGCAGCAGCCGCTTGAGAGCGGCCGCCGCACCCATCAGGCGGGGAGCCAACCGGGCAAAGTGCTCCCGGAAGTTCCACCGCCCGTCGAGGACGAGTCCAAGATATTTCATCGAGGGCTCGACCCCGATGCAGACCTCCCCGATAGGGATAGTGGAACCCCTACTCGGGGCCCTCCGAGGCCCGTGAAAACACAGGGCCTCGGTTTTGTTGAGGGCCACCCGGAGTCCCAATCTCCCTATCCGTGCCACCACCTCCCCCACCGCCACGGTGGCAAGGCGGGCAGCCTCCTGGAATGTCCCCCCCGGGGCCATGACGAGCGTGTCGTCCGCGTAACACGTCACGCTGGCCCCCGGGGGAAGATCCCCGCGCAGCACCCAGTCGTATCCGATGTTCCACAGGAGCGGTCCTAAGACCGAGCCCTGTGGAACACCGCACGACATCTCTCTCCGCAGCGTCCGCCCATCGTCGCCCGGATAGGTGATGCACCTATCCGAGAGGTAGGCCCCGACAATCCGGCTCAGGTAGGGAGGCACATCATGGTACTTCAGTGCCTCCCTGATGACGGCCCACGGCATGGTGTTGAACGCGTTGGCGATGTCCAGGGACACCGCCAACAGAACACCGCCGCGGGCGACCACCATGTCCGAGTGGGCCTTGACGCGCTTGATCGCGTCAATCGTCGACCGGCCCACCCGGAAGCCGAATTGTCGATCGGACAAATCCGGGCCTACCTCGGCGATATGCTTGACGAGGCGGCAAGCCACCACCCGTTCAAACAACTTGTCCGCCTCGTCAAGCAAGACGATGGGACGGTACGCTGCGGGAGAGTCTGCTGCGCGCCCCTCCTTTCGGAGGAGCACAAGGCTGCCCGCCTTCCACCGCGAGGGGAACCGCCCCGACTCCAGACAGGCATCCATGAGCCTTCGGAAGCGGTCCCCGAGGGCGTCCAACGCCAGGACCCAGGCGACGCCGGGAATGCCATCCGGCCCCGGAGCCTTGCGCTTACCGCGCATCCGGGACACGGCATATCCCAGCTCGCCCGCCGACACTGGTGGCACCGCAGTGTCCTCCTGGCGCGCCCTCTCGGGAGGCGCCATCTCCGGGGGCTCGTACTCCACCCCGGAGGGAAAGAGCGAGCTCACCACCTCCTCCAGAAGGCGGGGCTCCAGAGTCTCTGTCAGTGGGGGGGCCCATGGTCGGAGTTTTCCCCTGACCATTTTGTAGGGCCGCCCCCACGGATCGCGGTTCAGAGACTCTAGGAGCTCCGCCTTAGCCCGCTCTTTGGAGTCGCCAATCAGCCGCTGCAGAGCCTTTTTGCGCTCCGTATACGCGTCGTGCAGCTGCTGACTGGCGAGTCTGCGCCTCCCCCGAAAACGTCGTGTGGCCTGGCGTCTCGCTTCCACGCAGCGGGAGCGCTCGGCTGCGATCTCCTGAGACCACCAGTACACACACGTTTTCTGAGGATGAGGTCTGGCCCGGGACATGCCAGCGTCGCATATTTGCGACATCGCTTCCCGGAACCACTCGGCCTCATCCTCCACATCCACCGGCCCCTCTGAGGGGGCCAGCCACGCCTGGACAATGGAAGCCTCTATGATGGCCTCCTTGTCCAGGCTCCTTATGGCCCACCTCGGCGACGACGGCGTCGTCCTCGGGCGACGGGGACCGGAATTTGTGGAGACACTGAATCGGATATACAGATGATCCGACAGTGTCTCCACATCCTCCACCACCTTCCAGTCCCGAACACGGCGTGCGATGGCTGGGGCGGCAAATGAGAGGTCCACGATGGACCCCCCGTTCCGCCGCACGCACGTGTTCACCGACCCGCGGTTGAGTACCGACAGGCCGGCTATCGTCGCCCACTCCTCCAGAGTCTCGCCGCGCGCATCAGTCCTGGGGGATCCCCACGCCACGGACTTGGCGTTGAAATCCCCCATGACGAGCGCGGGACGAGGCAGGGTCTGCCCAATGAGGGTCCCTACCACGTCCAGGAGCGACTCAAACTCGGCGAGACTCCTGTTGGGCGAGAAGTACACCCCGATGAGGAGGTACTCTCGCCAGAGGACCGCAGCGTACCCACTCCCCCTCGCGACAACCGAAGGGGATGGGGCGCCGGACGCCGTCGAGGCGACGATGGCCACCGAACCATCAACATCTCCTACCCAGTTATCCCGGGGAGGGATGAAGTATGGTTCGGAGACCACCGCGACCTCTATCGACCACTGTGCCATGCTCTGCAGGAGTAAATCCTGCGCTGCTGCACAGTGGTTGATATTCGCCTGCAGAACCTGGTGGGCCATACTAATCCCCCGCGGTTTCCATGTCCTCCACTACCCGCGGGGGAGACCGGGCGGCCGGGATGTGAGCGGCCGCTCCGGTGCTCCTCTTTGGTTTGGGTGGGTGGCATTGTTTGCCACCCATCCGATGCGCCGATGGTTTTCCCGCCGCCGCGCACAGAGAGCACTTGGGCGCGGGGGCGGGGCATTTGGCCGCAATGTGGCCTTTCTGACCGCAGCGGTAACACTCGTCGCTGCGGTCGGCCGTGCAGGTGCACTGCACACGGACGTGCCCCGTGTGCAGACACTTGAAGCACCTCATCGGTCGGGACTCGAGCACAGTGACCTGTGCCGAGACCCAGCCGACGAGCAGCCTCCCTCCAGCTGCCAGCTGCTTGGCGGCGACCACCGGGCAGCGTACGAAGGCGGTACCCTGGCCCCGGAAGCCCTGCTTCACCTCCCCGACTTGCACCGACTGCTCAGAGCAGCCGGTGCGCTTCGCCACCGCCACCACCACGTCCGCAGAGGTGACAGAGTCATCCAGGCCAGAGACCCGCAGCTCTGCGGTCTTAACCGGCCTGGAGATCTTCACCACGGCGGGATCCAAGACCTCTCTCAGCTTCGCAGCTAGGGAGTCCGCCTTCTCGCCACTGGTTGTGCCTGCCACCTCCAGTATACGGGCCCCGGTCACTGCCTTGCGGCTTCGGAGCCCCTGCTCAATTCCGATGCTGGCCAGGTCGACTGCCCTTCTCGCCTCGCCCAGCACATCGGCGTATGTCACGCCATTTTCTACCGCTGCCGGCTGCAGCGAGATAACTACAGCCGACGAACGCGGAGCCTGTAGCTTTACCTTATGCTGTCTGACGGGCACTGGCGCAGCAACGGCCTTGCCGCCACGCTTGCCGCCACGCTTTCCGACCACCGTCCAGCCAGCCTCCGGTGCAGATGCAGTCGCAGGCCGCGGGGTGGCCTTGGGGTCACCACGATTAGCCACCCCGGACCATGACTCAGTCATGGCCCGTGGGGCTGGCGGAAGAGGGCGCGGTGCGGCTATGGGAGCAGCGGCAGTCACCGCCTTTCCTTTGCCCTTCCCCTTGCCCCTGCCCTTCCCGGGTTGCTGCCTTGGGGCAGTCACCGGCGCAGGGGGGGCGGATGGCCCGGGCTTCGATTTCTGAGCCGCGGCCGCTGCCTCAGCCCTTTGCCTGGCCGCGAGCGGGGGCGCCACACGCGGCGCCGGAAGGAGGCGGTGCTCCATCTCCTCGAGCCTAGCATTCACCATGGTGCCCACCTGCACCATGATGCCTCTGGCGAACTCCTCCTGCGACAGGGCAAGAGGAGGCGTCTGCTCGGAGAGCATTGGGGACGCTCTACTCGGAGCCGGTGTCGGCGAGGGCGGGGAAGGCGCCGTGGGCTCCGAACTTGCCAAGGGCTCCCTGTTCTTCGTCACCTCTACTCGAAGCATCTCCACCGCGCTTCGTAGGCCCGCCACCTCCGTACGAAGGCGCACGTTCTCCGCCCTCAATACGGACACCTCCGACGTGGAGCTCCTGCTCGCCAGAGCCTCCACGATGTCCGCGACGACCCGGGTCGTCAAGTTGAGGCTTTTCACAAAGCCCCCCTTGAGACTACCGGATCTCGCGGCCACCTCTTTATTGATGCGCAGGCACATCTTGGCCTGGCTCAACAATACATCAGCGGGCTGCTCGCCCACTGCCCCCAACGACGACATAGAGGTGTCGAGTTCGTGAGCCATCTGCTCCACGGTCTGCTCGACCCTCTGTTTGCCCGCCTCCGACTTACGGAACTCCGCCCTGCGGTCTATGAAGACCTTCAGAGGCGGAGGCCCCATAAGCTCGCCCTCGGTGGACGACATAGACGGCGACGGCGAACGATCGCGCCGCTGCCTACGCCGGCTTGCAGGTGCCCAGAGGGCACCAACAAGCGGCTCCGCCAGTGCTTCAAGCACCTCCGGCGACGGAACAATCCGCCCCGTGCAGGATTCGGCTTCGGAGTCAGACGGGACGTCCGACATCCTAACCGACCTACACTCCACACTAGCCGCAGATGGTGGGCGGCTAGTCGACGCGTCAGCGTCGGATGGTTGGCCCTGAGAAGGGCCTTTTGGTTGGCCCTGAGAAGGGCCTTTGGGTTGGCCCTGAGAAGGGCCTTTTGGTTGGCCCTGAGAAGGGCCTTTTAGGAACCGCCCGGAGGCGTCCCGCTGCGGTTTTTTAGGCATGCCTAAAACTCCAAAGTTCGCACTAACACCTTGGAACTTGCGAATGCACAGCGCGCTTTAGCCGTTCCCCGGTCTGCCACTCCGTTACGGTGACAGAACCGGGTACCGTTGCCCGGGAGAGACGATCGAGGACGTACACGCTGTGGGGGCTCCCCCAACCTAACCTAACCTAACCTAACCTAACCTAACCTAACCTAACCTAACCTAACCTAACCTAACCTAACCTAACCTAACCTAACCTAACCTAACCTAACCTAACCTAACCTAACCTAACCTAACCTAACCTAACCTAACCTAACCTAACCTAACCTAACCTAACCTAACCTAACCTAACCTAACCTAACCTAACCTAACCTAACCTAACCTAACCTAACCTAACCTAACCTAACCTAACCTAACCTAACCTAACCTAACCTAACCTAACCTAACCTAACCTAACCTAACCTAACCTAACCTAACCTAACCTAACCTAACCTAACCTAACCTAACCTAACCTAACCTAACCTAACCTAACCTAACCTAACCTAACCTAACCTAACCTAACCTAACCTAACCTAACCTAACCTAACCTAACCTAACCTAACCTAACCTAACCTAACCTAACCTAACCTAACCTAACCTAACCTAACCTAACCTAACCTAACCTAACCTAACCTAACCTAACCTAACCTAACCTAACCTAACCTAACCTAACCTAACCTAACCTAACCTAACCTAACCTAACCTAACCTAACCTAACCTAACCTAACCTAACCTAACCTAACCTAACCTAACCTAACCTAACCTAACCTAACCTAACCTAACCTAACCTAACCTAACCTAACCTAACCTAACCTAACCTAACCTAACCTAACCTAACCTAACCTAACCTAACCTAACCTAACCTAACCTAACCTAACCTAACCTAACCTAACCTAACCTAACCTAACCTAACCTAACCTAACCTAACCTAACCTAACCTAACCTAACCTAACCTAACCTAACCTAACCTAACCTAACCTAACCTAACCTAACCTAACCTAACCTAACCTAACCTAACCTAACCTAACCTAACCTAACCTAACCTAACCTAACCTAACCTAACCTAACCTAACCTAACCTAACCTAACCTAACCTAACCTAACCTAACCTAACCTAACCTAACCTAACCTAACCTAACCTAACCTAACCTAACCTAACCTAACCTAACCTAACCTAACCTAACCTAACCTAACCTAACCTAACCTAACCTAACCTAACCTAACCTAACCTAACCTAACCTAACCTAACCTAACCTAACCTAACCTAACCTAACCTAACCTAACCTAACCTAACCTAACCTAACCTAACCTAACCTAACCTAACCTAACCTAACCTAACCTAACCTAACCTAACCTAACCTAACCTAACCTAACCTAACCTAACCTAACCTAACCTAACCTAACCTAACCTAACCTAACCTAACCTAACCTAACCTAACCTAACCTAACCTAACCTAACCTAACCTAACCTAACCTAACCTAACCTAACCTAACCTAACCTAACCTAACCTAACCTAACCTAACCTAACCTAACCTAACCTAACCTAACCTAACCTAACCTAACCTAACCTAACCTAACCTAACCTAACCTAACCTAACCTAACCTAACCTAACCTAACCTAACCTAACCTAACCTAACCTAACCTAACCTAACCTAACCTAACCTAACCTAACCTAACCTAACCTAACCTAACCTAACCTAACCTAACCTAACCTAACCTAACCTAACCTAACCTAACCTAACCTAACCTAACCTAACCTAACCTAACCTAACCTAACCTAACCTAACCTAACCTAACCTAACCTAACCTAACCTAACCTAACCTAACCTAACCTAACCTAACCTAACCTAACCTAACCTAACCTAACCTAACCTAACCTAACCTAACCTAACCTAACCTAACCTAACCTAACCTAACCTAACCTAACCTAACCTAACCTAACCTAACCTAACCTAACCTAACCTAACCTAACCTAACCTAACCTAACCTAACCTAACCTAACCTAACCTAACCTAACCTAACCTAACCTAACCTAACCTAACCTAACCTAACCTAACCTAACCTAACCTAACCTAACCTAACCTAACCTAACCTAACCTAACCTAACCTAACCTAACCTAACCTAACCTAACCTAACCTAACCTAACCTAACCTAACCTAACCTAACCTAACCTAACCTAACCTAACCTAACCTAACCTAACCTAACCTAACCTAACCTAACCTAACCTAACCTAACCTAACCTAACCTAACCTAACCTAACCTAACCTAACCTAACCTAACCTAACCTAACCTAACCTAACCTAACCTAACCTAACCTAACCTAACCTAACCTAACCTAACCTAACCTAACCTAACCTAACCTAACCTAACCTAACCTAACCTAACCTAACCTAACCTAACCTAACCTAACCTAACCTAACCTAACCTAACCTAACCTAACCTAACCTAACCTAACCTCAAATGCTACCACTGCTTCTTAAAAACACTCTAAACAAGTGAAATTTAAAAAATACTTTTTAAAAACAAGCTTTAATTATTGTTATCATCTTGCATCATAAAGTACTCGTCAAGACGAATCAAATGAGCCCAAACTCGATGGGGTTGCGTTATTTTATGACGGAGTTCCTATGGCCACCTTCCAGCTCCATCATCAGATCAGCTCGATGTCATAAAAATATTGCATTGTCATCCGATTTACACACGCATGCAAATTTTCAGCTCAATTGGAAACCGGGAAGTGGGTCAAATTAAACTTGCAAGATTTGATTACAGACAGACAGACAGACAGACAGACAGACAGACAGACAGACAGACAGACAACAGACAGGTGAAAGTAATATAAAGCTTGTAAAATCCCAAACAGCACAGTAATTTCGCGCAGTGGTTGCCAGGGGGCGTATATGTATGAGTGCATGTATGTGTTGCCGCCCCGGTGGCCGTGGGTGGTGACTAGTCACCGTCTACGGTCGCCGGTCGACGGAGATTGATCACTGATGACTGATGACTGGTCGCCGGTTACTGGGAAGTGTGAGTTCAAATATTTTGTCATTCATCTACTAGTGTAAAATTTGATGCTGGTGTGCTGGTGATGGTGATAATATTATTCGAAGCCATCATAATATATAACTAGTAGTTCGCCGCGAACTGGGACCTCGCAGACCCAATTTCCCTCAAAATAGTTATATATACATGGGTAAAAGTTATAAGTATCTACGAAATATAAATGTATGGAAACTTTAACCTATAATAATATTCGTAAAAGAAAAGGAAAATGCCAAAATTGAAAGTAATGTTAGAACTCAAAATACGTAACGGATATACATTAAAATAAAACGGTCAAGTACGAGTAGGACTCGAGCACTGAGGGTTCCGTATAAACCTACGGCATTCTACGGAACCCGGAAGGAAAAGTGGGTAAAATATTATATACTGTAGGTTTTGATTCCCTTGCGAGTTTGAAAATATGCGGCTAAAATTGCTGTTTCTTTTGATTTCGTTGACATAGTAGATGTTTGATTTTTTTACAGCTTAAAGTTATTATAAAGCTGAGTATTTGGTATGAATTTCAATTTAATACCTGTACGCGTTCTTGAGGAAAGGGATAATAAATACAAAATTATCAAAAATATTTTTTATATGATGTAACTAAAAATTTACAGTTTTCGCAATTTTTCCTGTGCCTGTGATTTAAGACGTTGCTGCGAACCAAATTTCAAGATTCTGAGTTAACGGCAAGTACCCTGTAGGTTTTGATTCCCTTGAGAGTAGTCGCGAGTTAAAAGATACGGCTAAAATTGCTGTTTCTTTTGAATGCGTTGAGATAGAGGTTTGATTTTATTACAGTTTAAAGGTATTATAGACCTTTATTTGATATGAATTTCAGTTTAATACCTGCACGCGTTCATGAGAAATAAGGTAGTTAGTATGAAATTATTAAAAATATTTTTTTATAGGACGTAACTAAAAATGTACAATTTTCGGAATTTTCCCTTTATCTGTGCTCTAAGGAATTGCTTTTTACCAAATTTCAAGATTCTATGTTCACGGCAAGTACCCTGTAGGTTTTGGTTTTTTGAGAGTAGTTGCGTGTTTAAAATTTCGGCTAAAATTGCTGTTTCTTTTGAATGCGTTGAGATAGAGGTTTGATTTTATTACAGTTTAAAGGTATTATAGACCTTTATTTGATATGAATTTCAGTTTAATACCTGCACGCGTTCATGAGAAATAAGGTAGTAAGTATGAAATTATTAAAAATATTTTTTTATATGATGTTACTAAAAATGTACAATTTTCGGAATTTTCCCTTTATCTATGCTCTAAGGAATTGCTTTTTACCAAATTTCAAGATTCTACGTTCACGGCAAGTACCCTGTAGGTTTTGGTTTTTTGAGAGTAGTTGCGTGTTTAAAATTTCGGCTAAAATTGCTGTTTCTTTTGAATGCGTTGAGATAGAGGTTTGATTTTATTACAGTTTAAAGGTATTATAGGTTTGAGTATTAGATATGAATTTCAGTTTAATACCTGCATGCGTTCATGAGAAAAGGGGTAGTAAGTATGAAATTATTGAAAATATTTTTTTCATATGATGATATTAAAAATTTATGGTTTTCGCAATTTTTCCTTTATCTGTGCTCTTAGGAGTTGCTTCGTGCCAAATTTCAAGATTCTGAGTTCACGGGAAGTGCCCCGTAGGTTTTGATTTATTTGGTAATGTCGAAAATTTGCTGAAATTTGCGACATATTCGACTATATCTTTTGATTGCGTTGGCCTAGAAGTTTGAATTTTTCACAGCTCTAAGAGGCAATAGACCTTAGTATTTTCTATAAATTTCAGCTTGTTACCTCCACGCGTTCCTGAGAAAAAGGGTCTTGACAGACAGACGGACGGACGGACGGACAACAAAGTGATCCTATAAGGGTTCCGTTTTTTTCCTTTTGAGGTACGGAACCCTAAAAATCTCGTCGTGCAGCTTATCGATCACATTTGCACTTTCCATCAGGTGGGATGTGATCAAACGTAGGCCTAATTATTGATTATTTTTTTAAACAAAAGACTTGTGGATGTACTTTACAAACAACAACTTTACAAAAAACGGATCCAGTACAACAATGCTTTCAGGATGCTTTTGAGCGCTGTCTTGATACTACAGAGCGTCAGGGATGTTTGCAGATGTTAGAGTGAATGATGGTTTTAATGGCATAATGATATGTAATAAACACATAAACAACAATCCCAATAAGTTTCTTGCTCGTTCTTCTCATAGATATGCTTTTTGAATGAGCAGTAGAGTCTCAAAATACTTAGATCTAAATAATTGTAAAATTAACTTTCAAAAGTGAAGCACTGATGAGGCCGAAGACGGTTTCATTTTTAGGTTTTTGCTTATGCCAATTCGAGTGTAATGTGCCCAAACTCGACGGGTTTACTAATAGCCATTAAAGAGGTTTAGTAAACACCTCCTGGCTCCATCATAAACTCAGTGGTACCAAATTATTGAACTGTCATCATATTTCTAGACATTTGGAAAGTTTCATTATGGTACGACAACCAGAAGTTGGTCAAATATTACTTATATGAAATTTTTTTACCGACTTTTATGGAAAACTAATTTCAGCATCTTAAAAATAGACCATGTTTGGAAGCTCATAGCTGGACAACGATTGGAGATAGATGAAAAGTGTTAAGGACAAAGTTGTAAAAAATTTTACGAGGTTTAATAATGTAGTACAACAAAATATCGTATAATGCACAGTTTTTGACATATAAGCAAAAAACCTAAAAATGGAACCTTCTTTGCAATTCACTTATCCGTTGGGGAACCGAACCTAGGACCAAATTATCAAAAAGTATGAAATGACGTCTTACGACGTATCGATTTTTGACAACTCGGTCTTTGGTTCGTTTCCCTGACGGATAACTGAATATCCCTGCAGTTCTCATAATATTACAATCGATAAAACATTGTAATTTGTATTCTCTATAACTCTACAACCCTTGCACCGATTTGGCTCATTTTTGGACGTGAGAATTCTATTAGTTTGTACTACCTGTTTAAAAAGTTTTATCAAGACTGGATCATCGGTTTCATTGTAATAAAGCAATTTCTTTAACTCTTGAACCCTTCGACCGATTTGGCTCATGTTCGAACTTAAAAATTCTATGGATTTATATTACGCGTTTGCAAAGTTTCATGCAGATTGGAACATTGGTTCTCCAGTTATCGCGTAACAAACATACATACAAACATACACTTTGGCTAATATATTTGTGTCGCTTATAAAAAATGTGTATATGTTAGAAAAAAAATTATCAGCGCTCCATTTTTGAAATAATCGTCAGACCTATCGTAAAGACTTTAAGTCACCTATATCTCTGCAACCCTGGAACCTATTTAGCTAATTGTTTCACTTAAATTATCCAATTAACCTTCTTAACTTGTGTGTAAAATTTCATTTAATTTGGATAAACCGTTTTCAAGTAAACGTCGACCAAACTTAAGCACCAGAGGTCAAGCGTTAAACTGGTCCAAACGCAGGCATTTCGCGGCTTTCGACTCTAAGACCTCGCTTCGCTCGGTCGATTAATTGTTTAGTTTCTAAGTTTTACGACTATGGTTAGTTTTACTAATAACTAATTATAACAATAATTTAAAAAAAAAAAAAAAAAAAAAAAAAAAAAAAACCATTGTCTAAACTATGCTCGATGTGTATATCGTCTTATCTCTCTTATCAATCATGTAATGTTCTTCTTTATATTTATTTTCTGTCTCAAATTATTGTATATTTGATCACCGCCGCCAGTAACTTGTCGCCGCCTTCGGTGGCTGGTCGCCGGTGACTGGTCACCACCAATGGTGGCTGGTCGCCGGTGACTGGTCGCTGCTGCCGGTGGCAGGTCGCTGGCGACTGTCTGCCGAATCTTGTTAATATTATTATTGCAATATTGTTTTGTACATTTTCTCGTAATAACAAAGCCATTTAAAAAAAAAAAAAAAAAAAAAAAAAAAAAAAAAAAAAAAAAATATTGCCATCCAAACTATACTCAATGTTAGATATATTGTCTTATCTCTCTTATCAATCATGTAATGTTCTTCTTTATATTTATTTTCTGTCTCAAATTATTGTATATTTGATCACCGCCGCCAGTAACTTGTCGCCGCCTTCGGTGGCTGGTCGCCGGTGACTGGTCACCACCAATGGTGGCTGGTCGCCGGTGACTGGTCGCTGCTGCCGGTGGCAGGTCGCTGGCGACTGTCTGCCGAATCTTGTTAATATTATTATTGCAATATTGTTTTGTACATTTTCTCGTAATAACAAAGCCATTTAAAAAAAAAAAAAAAAAAAAATATTGTCATCCAAACTATACTCAATGTTAGATATATTGTCTTATCTCTCTTATCAATCATGTAATGTTTTTCTTTATATTTATTTTCTGTCTCAAATTATTGTATATTTGATCACCGCCGCCAGTAACTTGTCGCCGCCTTCGGTGGCTGGTCGCCGGTGACTGGTCACCACCAATGGTGGCTGGTCGCCGGTGACTGGTCGCTGCTGCCGGTGGCAGGTCGCTGGCGACTGTCTGCCGAATCTTGGTAATATTATTATTGCAATATTGTTTTGTACATTTTCTCGTAATAACAAAGCCATTTAAAAAAAAAAAAAAAAAAAAAAAAAAAAATTATATATATACATCATCTAAACTATTATCATCTACACTGTATTCGAAGTTGTATATATATAAATTGTTTTTATCTTATTATCGTATATTTATTTTTATATGTAGATATATCAGTATATTGGTACTTCAACATGCATATCAAGTAATAAATGTATATATGTATATGTATTGTATGTATATATTATTTTACCTCTTATCTCTCCCAAAACATATTAAAATTTTCAGTAATAAAACTTTTGTACCGTTATTTTTGTACGTTTATATAGATATATACTTATCTTCCTAAACTTCCACTTTTTATATCTCTCATATATCTATCTTCTTCATATATCTATCTTTGTCTCTTCGCGACTATTGTTATTTATGTAGTATATAACTAGCATTCACTACACCTTTTATCACATGTATTTTATTCCTTCACTTTTCGTATTAATATCTATACTTCTTCGTCCAATCCCATCCACATCCTTTTCCTTCCAAATAAACCTTTATAAATAATAAACATATATAATATATTTGTATATATTTATCTAAGTATGTATTGTCTTCCTCCCTCTCAACAACATCCATCTCCCCTATCCAAACAACTAACTTTCTCTCCCATCGAAAATTCCTTTCCTTGTCCTTTTCCCTTCCTCCCTCCCTCACATCCTTATACACTAAACATACATATTTTACACACGCAAACTACATAAACTCACTCAGTCACTCACTCACATAAACACACACATACAGTTACACTACACTATTTTACCTCTTCTCCCCAATCCACCATCGTCTCATCCCTATCCTCAACCCAATCCGCACGGGAAGGGTAAGAAGTATACCGATAGCATCGAGCCCTTCCCAAATGTGCCAATCCAAACCCTCTTCCTTTCAAAAAAAAAAACCTAACCTAACCTAACCTAACCTAACCTAACCTAACCTAACCTAACCTAACCTAACCTAACCTAACCTAACCTAACCTAACCTAACCTAACCTAACCTAACCTAACCTAACCTAACCTAACCTAACCTAACCTAACCTAACCTAACCTAACCTAACCTAACCTAACCTAACCTAACCTAACCTAACCTAACCTAACCTAACCTAACCTAACCTAACCTAACCTAACCTAACCTAACCTTGATGGAAGTGGGTCCGCGAACTTACTGGCCGATACGTTCTATCCCGGGGATAACCCAGACGAAGACGCCGCAGACCATAAGCTGATGAGAGTGGTAGCCAACAGAGTGAACGACGAGGAACAAGATGACTCCTGCGACCCGCCGTTCACGGCGGAGGAGCTCAGATGGTCTGTGGCGAGCTTCAACCCCAAGAAAGCGCCTGGACTCGACGGACACACAGCGGACATCTGCAGAGCGGCTATCACCCTGGATCCCGCATTGTTTCTCGCCTTGTTCAACAAGTGTTTGGAGCTGTCTCATTTCCCCCTGGCGTGGAAGGAGGCAGTCGTGGTGGTCCTGCGGAAAAGTGGCAAAACCGACTTCTCGCACCCCAAGTCCTACAGGCCGATTGGGCTATTGCCTGTATTGGGTAAAATGCTGGAGAAGATGCTGATGAGGCGCATCAGGTGGCACATCATGCCCGGCATGAGCCGGCTCCAGTTTGGTTTCACCCCACAGCGCAGCACCGAGGACTCCCTCTACGTCATGATGCAATATATAAGGCAGGAGCTGAAGAAAAAGAAAGTCATCGCCGTCATATCGCTTGACATAGAGGGAGCCTTCGACAGCGCATGGTGGCCCGCTATCAGGTGCCGACTCGCAGAAGCAGGATGCCCAATAAACCTGAGGCGCCTCGTCGACAGCTACCTAGACCAGAGACAGGTACGGGTCAGGTATGCTGGCGCAGAGCACCGGAAAACCACCACGAAAGGCTGTGTGCAGGGCTCAATAGGGGGCCCAACATTTTGGAACCTCTTGCTGGACCCCCTATTGAAAGGCATAGAGGAAGAGGGTGAGCGAGTACAAGCATTCGCGGATGATATCGTCCTGACCATTTCTGGCGACACAGGCGCGGAGGTTCAGCGACGGGCAAACGCTACCCTCGAGTACGTCCGATGTTGGGGAGTCCGTAACAAGCTTAAGTTTGCACCTCATAAGACCCAGGCAATGGTGATCACAAACAAACTTAAGTTTGACTCCCCGCATCTGACAATGGGCGGAGTGAGCGTTGACCTGACTGACGCCATTAAAATATTGGGCCTTACAGTGGATCACAAGCTTACGTTCAACACCCACGTCTCAAACGTTTGTAGGAAAGCGGCAGACCTCCACAAACAACTTGCGAGGGCCGCAAAGATCCACTGGGGGCTCAACCCAGAGGTGATCAGGACGATATACACGGCGGTGGTAGAGCCAGTGGTTACGTACGCGGCTAGCGCCTGGGCTCCAGCTGCGAAAAAGCTCGGAGTGAGGAAGCAACTCGATGCAGTACAACGCAGATTCCTGCAGAAGGTCACTAAGGCGTACAGGACTGTCTCCCTAAACTCGGTGCTAATACTCGCTGGGCTGCTTCCACTGGACCTTCGGATTCAGGAAGCAGCCGATCTCTTTATAGCAAAGAAAGGCTACGCCCAGCGAGTATTAGCAGACCCAGAGGTAGAGAAGCCGGTGGCCTTCACGGAGTTGCCTCACCCCGCGGAGCAGGTGCAGCTTGAGTTCGAGAACCTGGAGGACGGAGAGGAGCGAGACCAGCCTGACGGCACGCAGTTGATCTACACGGACGGCTCCAAGATCGAAGGGAAGGTGGGAGCGGCTCTGTCCGTGTGGATCAACAACGCTGAGGTAACTTCGCACAAACTCAGGCTGGAACCGTTCTGCTCCGTCTTCCAGGCGGAGCTGCTTGCACTGGATAGGGCCACAAAAATGGCGGCTGATGGCTCAGCAGAAAAGTGCAGCGTCCTTAGCGACTCGAGGTCGGCCTTGGAAGCCACCGTAAACGGAGTCTCCCTTCACCCCCTAGTAACTAACGTCAGACGCAACCTAACTACAGCAAAGGCTCGCGGCAAAACCGTAGATTTATTCTGGGTTAAGGCACACGCGGGGATAGAGGGGAACGAGAGAGCCGACTCTCTCGCAAAGGACGCTGCACTAGAAGAAACCGAGATGTCGATAGACTATGATCGTTGCCCGGTTTCATTCGTCAAGCGACAGATTCGTCTGCGATCGCTTGACGAATGGAACCGGAGGTATAGGTCTGCAACGACTGCTGCCGTAACGCGGATGTTCTTCCCCTGTGCGATCGAGGCATATAGGACGGTGAGGAAAATACAAATAAGAGCAACAACAACACAAGCTCTGACGGGACACGGTGGACTCTCTGAATACTTGCACCG